>PQXK01000165.1:0-86728 GCA_004786245.1 Botrytis hyacinthi | reverse complement strand
CTAATATATATATAGAAATTCTTATTTATATAAATATATAGTCTAAGTAAAATCTCTCCTAAATATTAATAGTAGACGTAATATAGATTTATACTATTTAAGTTAGAAATAGATTATTCTTTTAAAAGTCTTAAATCTCTAAATAGCTTGAAATTTCCTACTTAAATAATAAAATCTTCTTAAAATTTCTTATATCGAAAGCTGTATAAGTATAGATTCTAAGCAATATTAAAATAACTATAAAGAGTACTAGCGAGTCTATTGTTATTTTTAGTCACGAAGGACCGAGGAAAAGCTTGTAAATCTAAAATTCAAAATCATATCTCAGAAGAGAGTTCTCGTTGTTTTCTTAAGATACTAACAATTACTAGTTTCAATTGAATTCGTTAAAGTAACATACAAAGAAGACAATTCGATTTGTTTAACCTCCTGATGTCAATCTGACAAGGGAATGTGGAGTCAATTAGTGTTTTAAATGACTCATTACCCCATCGACCCCCGTATGCTTGAATCATTACAAATCGAGGATGATTATGTAAAAGAAGTTGGGGGATGAAAAAAAACTTGAACTTGCCGGTGGGATACGCTTCGCCTCGACAAAAGTTTACATTCACGTGACTTTGGTATACCTCCCTCCCGGCAGTACGAAGGTGAGGGAATACGAGAACCCAACTCATTGGCAGCGCGTTGACAAGTCTTATGTGTAGGATTACTCACAGCCTTGCAGACCTGAAGATGGATTTGTTTCGTGAGCTATAATAGCGTCAAGATGATTGTTTCTCTCTTGGCTTTAGGAATTTTCTTGAAAGAAATCACTGGGTTCGAACATCGGATTACAACAGTCGAATTCAGATGAACGAGGAATCTTATTAGAGTTGGCAAGCTTTGAATTTGAAGGGCTTGACATAACACTGTGATGCAGGGAGTCGTGGCTGGAGAAAGCCTGAAACATGTTGTTGACACGCGCGCGAATCCTCCCGAGCATTTTTGGGGCTAAAGACATGGAAATCACGAGGATTTTCGAATCTTTAACACATCATTGAATATCTTTCTCACATCGACAAGATTTTTAGGTTATAGCTTTTTCAGCAGGACTATAATCATTAAGTTATCCTACTCATCGTGTAGCACAACCATCCATACATCATGTGATCTCAGTGCAGAGAGCACAGCGTCTGCAAGTGTCAGGAACGACATGTTTGACGGCTAACAGAAATGATCTTGTATTCCAAGTACATCGACCATTCCAACCGCGCGCGAAGTTGCGTTTGCTCGTTTCACAGCCTCGAATTTGCATTACACATACAGGAAAATACTGACAGAATTAAGATTTGTTGTGTGGATGAAAGTGGCAGCTGGCAGATGACGCGCGGTGTGAAAGTACGTTACCGTCGACTGAGTCTCAATCCTGAATTCTTTGCTCGGACTTCTCCCACGGATGACCCTTGAAGAGAAGAAGATTGCCGTTGTGGGATACTATGCTTGATTGAGAAATCTCTGCTTCGAAATCTGCTTTGGGTTGAAATCTAATTTTGCTTTGATTCGCAAACGGCTCGCTTTTACAGCTTGGCATAGTGGTATGTAATAACATGCCAGTCCACTCTCCCTGTTGATTGGGGCGTCATATTAGCAAGAAGCCGCAAGTAAGAGTGCAGTGGATTAGAATATTTGACATTTCCAACCAATTACATTGATATTGCGGTTAATCCCTCAAAACCTGAATCCATAGTCCAGTAGCCTTCCGCTCCTACCCAAGGAAAGAAAACTTTGGTTCCGACGGAGTGCATGCTGTCAATATAACGTGAGTTGGATTGAGATTCTATTGATCCATATTTGAATCATTACACGGATACCAGCATCTGCCGAAGCTAATCCCGACCATCACACGGGTGGATACGCCTCCTGAGACGGAGTGGCTTCGGAGTATCAAAGTGTTGTCCGGTGGGATCGGTGACATTATTCCTGAATTTTTTATGGAGAAGACAACAATTCCCACAATATAGCACCGTGACACATGCTTGCAGTTGTCTTCCCACATGTTGTTTCAGCCATTTCTAAGCCATAATCTCGTTTACTTGTTGTACCAATATATATGGTATGTTGAGGGACAGATGATGCCGATAGTATACGGAATTCAATCTTCAGATATAAGTAAGACCGTTTTTTTCATCATTCAGATCATCCATCTTTTCACTTCTTATCATTAATTTGCCGTCTTTGCGCTCTTAATCATTACGTCTCTTTTCACGGGGTGAATCAGGTATGCCTCAGAATTTGTACTGACAAGACTATGTTCATTACATTTTCCTCGTCACAAACAGTTCTATACCTTTAATTTTGAATTTTCTCTACCGTTTTCTACTGCTATGAGATGAATTTCACCGCACTCGTCATCCTCTATTCGCTGTGTGTAATAGATTGTTGTGTGCTTTGAGAGCCACTGTATTTTATTTTCTTTGGCAACAGTGAACTCATCAAAGCGGTAAGCCTTTGCAATCACACTCTACTGTGCAGCTGCTAATTTTTCACTCCACTAGCCATACTATTTTGTTCATATGCAAGACATTTCTTACCCTAGAGGTACATCTTATACATCTGGATGTTTCTCAATCGATGACAAGTGATAGTGAAAGAGTTTGTGATCTTTTTCGACGATACGTTGCTTCCATAGTCTACTGAGAACCTTCATTTAGACGGTCCGCCTGGACAGAGAGTGAGTAGTCCTTCTTATGTTTCTCTTGCACCTGTGCCATATACTTACAATAATCAGTTAACTCCTCGACATGTGGACCTTTCTTCTGTTCATGTTTTACGCCATCTTACTTATTGTCAGATGTTACCTACCCAGCATAGTTAATTCACTGGCAACTTCCACTTGTACCTTGTCGTGCAACAGCCTTCTCGGGTCCCATTGAATAATTCCAAAAGCAATTATAACCACAGGTCTGACCGTGAGTTCCACTCTCTCTTCATGTTGTGTTATGTTTATTTCTAATCAGCCAAATAGATCAAGGCAGACTTGAGCTTCTGACTTTCGAACCGTGTCGTCTTACTTCTCAGCACCAAAGCCATACATCTGTCTTATCTCTAGAAAGATTACAAAGAGTGTATGCATTGCTCGGAACCTACATCTTCACAACTTCACTGTATTCTTGTCATTCGACACCAGTAAAATGCAAGTCATCTAATCGTTTGAAAACGCTATCTGGGTTATATCAATCAGAAGTGTCTCGAACTCTAAGAGTACTATCAGCTACAAAAGGATTATCAGCTCTAGGAGTACTACCAGATATAATGGTACTACCAGCTCTATGAGCAATCCAACCTCTCCAAGTATCCCAACATTCTGCAGCTCAATCTTCTGGCATCTATCAAGCCTATCATTGCCGAGAAACGTCAGGATGGCTGACGACATGTCTGTCGAAGCAATGGGAAAGGAGACTAAGTTAGCCCAAAAGTTTTTCATCTAGATCGAGGAGGGGTTAATCATTCTTATTGGGTTTGAAGAAAATTGGTATTGAAAGATCTATCATTTATGGAACGATCTCTTATCGCTCGAGGAAACCCAGTTGGCAGTGTTCTAAAACTTGGCAGGACGAAGAACAAGGAAAATGAATATATGGCTACAAGAGGCTTGTTCGTTTCCTGTATACAGGATCATTCAAATTTACTTAATATTCTCCCCTCACCCGAGGATATGGAGGATCCTGTGATCAGAGTCGCATACACATTGAAGGAAGCACCAACTGATATTAGTCAGTCTAGTTGGAAATATGGACATAAGTGTGGAAGAAAAGTGTGTGTTTTACCGAGAGCGGTGATGCAGAACACAGTCGTTGGCGTAGGCAATAGTTTACGCACGACAGTAGATAGTTCATACGGGAAGAACATCGAGCTTGGAATATGCCCTCAAAAAGAAGAGAACGACAACACCGAAGATTAACAGTCCATCGGAATTCCTCGAAAGAATCTTGATTCCCAGGGAGAGAATTGTCTTCGCCAATTCGCATCGATGATATTAAAGTGCGGGAAAAATCTATGAAGATCATTTATTTAACCACCGGCCGTCGTGCACCAAGTCCATATCCATATGTGCGGGTCTTGGCCGTACACGCTCGTGTGTTTCTCTTCTGCGCTATACATCAATCATTCCCATGATCCATCGCGTCTCTTTCTAAACTCGCCACCCACAATGTCTTCCCCAGAGTCCAGGAATCCCAATCCAATCCCAATCCAATTCCAACACCTGAAACCTATCAGCGGGCGACAAGTAAATGCCTATTATAAACTCAGCATCAACATCTATCCTAGAACCCCAACATAAATACCTGGAAACCCCGGCTCGAACCCTAGGACTGAAATGGACCGACTACCCTGGATTCCCACGCGGGAACTTGGCTAGTTCTTAGAGAGTTTACTTGGCTTATCTATGTGCCTGCTATATTTTTCCCATGTAGTGTTCTATTGTATCAGCGTCTATCATGCTCGTGCTCGTACACATATGTACTTACAATGGACCTGGAATTGGAATACGACTCACAATAGCCCCGAAAGCAAATACAAACCCACGCTCAGCCTCGAGCGAAATCCCCTCGAACCAAGCCTTCCCTTCCTCTAATCCATCTATCCATCTACTCTCAATACCCAAACCTCCATCTATCCCCGAAAACTCATCGACCGCAGAAAAAGCATTATTGCAGAAGTTTCTCTCTTGTGAGCATTGAAAGAGATGTAATGTGATATAGAAGCAGAAGTTGGAAGAAATAAGAAATGTGAGAATGAAGAATGGGGATGGGGATTGAGATGGGTGGATGGAAAAGAGAGAGAGTAGAGCAGGGGTTCTATGTGGGAGAAATGTAGAATGGAGGATGGTTGTGCTATCTTTATTTTTACAGATACACACTTTTGTGTATGGTGAATGAAGTTACTTTTCAGTGTGTGCTTGCCTTGTCGGTTTGATGTAACGTTTGTGTGATATACTGCGATCGTTTTGGTGTTTTGCAATACTCGGCTTCGGGATCTGTGATGCTTTACTTAGCTATATGAGCCTTGAAATGAATGACAGAGTTATGTTTATGATTGTGATATTTGGAGTGTGATATTACTTGACTTTATTTTAGATTCTTCAGATGATGTAAGCTATCTATCCGAAAAAAGAATCGAAAAATTTGATACCAACAATCACCAGGAGCAAGTTAATACAAAAATGAGTTTCCAGCAATTCGATATTTAACAATCAAATACAGTTCAAAACCCTCACACCTAGAATGGCGCCTTCTCGTACCCCCTCTCCGCCTCCACATAAGCATCGTACCCATACAACCACTTCTGAGCGCCTCCAAAATCCTGCCATCTACTCGGGAATCCTCCTGCCTCAGTTGGCCCCGCCACCAAAATCGCATCTCTCCTAACCTGTTCCTCACCCTCCACCATATGGAAACTTTCTCTCTGTCCCCAGGTTTCCCTCGCAATACCTTCTCCCCTCCCTTTCCTCAATCCCTCATATATCCTCGCCGCTTTCTTCAACTGTTCATCTTTCGTCTCTACATTGACCTTCCCCAGTAGATATCCCATCACTGCTCCATCTTCCAAACTCGAGTTTGCCCCTTGTGCTAAATATGGAAGCATAGGATGACAAGCATCACCCGCCATCCAAAAGTTTCCCTTCTCGCTCGTCCACCGTTCTAACGTTTCCAGATGCATCAATCTCCATTTCGCGACTTCTTTGACTTGTTCCAAGAATGCTCTAAGAATTGGATCCCAGCCCTCGAAAAGTCCTTTCATTTCCTCCAAGTCTCCTGCTGTGCGGGAGAGTCCGGGTGGGAGATTGTCGGGGCAGAGGAGAACGATATTGAAGAGATCGCCTCCACGCATAGTATATGAAACTACATGAGTACCCGAGCCAGCCCAGAAATTGACGGAGTGGGAATCGATAAACGCAGTGAGTTCCTCTGCATCCGGTCCGCTTAATGTAGATTTATCAATCACAATTCTATATGCGAGATCTCCAGTTGGATTTGGCGGACATTCGTGGCCTAAAAATTGTGATCGTATAGCCGAATAAATGCCATCTGTGCAGAGTATAACATCTCCTTCCACCGTCTTCCCCCCTTCTAAGGTAATAACTGTATTTTCAAAATCGACGCTCTTGACTCTGGATGATAGACGAATGGTAACGCCTAGCTCATCACATTTAGCGCACAGAGCACGTTGTAGATCCACTCGATGCATTCCCCAAAAAGGAGCTCCATATCTCTCATCTATCTTTTGTTGAAAATCTGGAGAATATGTTAAGCGTTTTGTTCCATCAAATCGCCATACCGAAAGGGTTTTTGGAAATGTAGCTTTGGGAGCGAGATCATCGTAGATTTCCCATTTCTTGAAGAGTCGAGATGCATTGGGTGTAATTTGTAGTCCTGCCTGTAACGCTGGTCAGTCTGGCTCCGTAGATACAAATAAAGAAGTTGGAACGTTTCTCTTACCCCGACTTCAGCCAATTCTGATACAGTTTCCAAAATTGTTACTTCATGCGAGGGGTTTGCAAGTTTTGTGGAAAGTGCTGCCGCTAGACCAGCCAATCCAGCTCCAACTACCAAGACGCGAAGGGGCATCTTGTTTTCGGTGGACTCTGTTCTTCCCGGGATTGAAAGTTTCGAAATTCTGATATACCACGAAGTAAAAATACTGTGCTTCTGCTCGTGTTACGTTTACCCCGCAGTATGGTTGGGAATTCAACAACGAGTTCTGAGAGAATATACTTATGGTGATATAGGAAAAGAACGCTCAAAAGCAGGAAAGGCAATGGTATCAAATCAAACAGAACAAGAAATCAGATAACAATATATATATATTAATACAAACATAATTAAACAAAATAAATAGCACCTACGACGATGTGGTTGACAAGAAGATGTGGCCTAGTGGACGAGATGTGGACGCGCTCGATATGGCGGGGTGAAAATCCCCGCATCCCCACAATTTAGGACAATTCATCCCACTGTCTGGATCCAGGTACTGTCTCGGAATCTGGTCGCGGCAAAACCTTCACGCAGATAGCAAATTATACATCAAAAGGTTTCGGCCTTCGGTCGTTCGGTCGAGGAAATGAGGCCCGAGTACGTATTGGCCTTTGTGGGCATATTTCTTCTTTGCCTAGAAACTCTCTTTGAATACCAAGACCTGGGGATCGTGGGACCCCTAACAAAAAAGGGTTAGGTAAGAAAGCACACAATGATGGAGAGCCCTGTTTCCAAAAGAGTGTGCCGATATATGTAATATGTTATTATTCATTGGTATAAACCTAGAATCATCGTGAAAGATGAGTGTCCAATTACACCTTTCCAAAAAGCCCCAACGCCATTGCTATGCAAGAAATTTCCAGATCATCATCCCTCAACATCTTACATAGCATCCTCTACTTTCGCTTCTAGCCTTCTTCCTCCTCTCCAGAGTCCATTCTATCAAAAAATCTTCTCCCAATCAGGAGTAACGATGAATTTGCCCATCACTTTTCCTAATCCAGTAGCGACACCTTCTGGTGCCTCGCCCTTAGGATCTTCAGCAAGAACAATTTGACTCAAAAAAGCAGCTGGAACACCGCGGCCTACTGCCATACTTGTTCCACCCCAATCCAATTCCACCTTGCCGCTCTTCCTTACCACCAATTTTCCGATATATCCTTGTTCACTAACCAATGCTTCATTTTCTTTTGCAAGATTGGGTTCAGTCTTGATGATAACTTCTTCCGATTCTTTTTTGATTCCTTTCTCTTTATCATCGGTAAGATCGACTTGTTCCGAAGATTGGGTGACGACGACATCATCTGAGTTTTCGACTTGAGGATTAAATAGTCGAGGCAGAACAGGTGGGAATTGGAATAGATAGATTCGACCATCTGCATGATTGGCTTCTGGTTGAGCTTCATCTTGTTCCTGTTCTCCATCCATTCCAACATCTCCATCAACATCGACAGCCTTTCCTTTTCCTTTATCCTTAGCTGCTTTATCCACTGTTCCTCTCAACAAACGAAGTTCCTCAGCAAGGATGTCAACATCCTCAAGATAACGTTCGTATTCGAACTTATCCTCTTCCGTTTGTATGACTGGCATTTTATCCTTCTTTCTGCTAGGTCGTACCTTGGATTGTTGTGGTGAAATAGGCTCCCTCTTAGGGTGCTTTTTATCTTCGGGGGAGGATGGTGCTTTGAACTCTGGAAACTTCGACATGGTTGGAGATTCAAGGCCAGGTTCTCCTTTTGCCCTTGGCTCATCCGTTGTTGTTGCTCCATCCATAGTCATCTCGACATCTTCGCCAGATTGAATATCCTCCACTTCATCTCCTTGCTTCTTGGCTATCTCTGCAAGTTCTGGATCACTAACCATCATATTGGAACGTTCCTTATGTTCTTCACGCTTGATCCGGATCGGTGCGAGAGATCGTGATTTGAAACCACCATTCCCGCCTCTGCCAGAGCCAACCATTTCATCATCGTCGTCAACCAGATTGATCATTTCAATATTGACTTTCCTCGCTTGTCCGTCGTCGTCGGGATATTCTGGATTGAAAGTGGCCATGTTTTCGGCTGACAGCACATTTACTCCCCCTCCAATTCCTGATCCAGAACCTCCATAACCACCACTTCCTCCACCACCGCCGCCACCACCACCTCCTCCCCCACCGCCTCTTGTATTTGCAATTGCAAAGCCATCCATGCCACCTTTTCTGTCTGTAAATTGAAGTTAGTAAAGTTGAAAAGCAATTAACGATTGACTTACCCATTGCTGCCGGCGCAACACTGAAAATACCAGTAGCACTTGAGATTGGAGCTCCCCTTCCTGCGCCACGGTTTTGTCCCATCGCATCTCCTCTACCTCTTCCAATGTGACCTCTTCCTCTCTGGGACCTGCGAGCTTCTTTTTCTGCTTGTGCCTGATTTGCCGCGATTCTATCCCTCTCCTCTTGTTCTAATCTATCTCTATCTGCTTGATCTCTTCGGATATTTTTGGGCTTAAACCTGGCTCTTCCAGTAGTAGCTTCACCTCGCGCCCTTGTACTTGCCCCGCCACGTCCTCTTGCAATCGCACTTTCTGTTCTTGATGGAAGTCTTGCAGAGGTAGTCGCGACTGTTGGCGCAGGAGTACCAGCGGGTGTTTCAGCGGGTGTTATTGCAGGTGAGGTAGTTGGATCGAATGCATCGTCACTGGGTTCGATTTTTGGAATAATGGTAGCAGTCGATTGTGTCATTGGTGCCATAGGCGCAACTGGTGCAATTGGTGCAGGAGATTGACTAGGTTGAGAAGATTCATCAAGGACACCTCTAAGCTCTGGGGTCTCAATTTCTTCAATTGCGATTCCTCTTCCTCGTCCTCGTCCTCTGCCTCGGGGTCTACCCCGCGAGGTAGCTCCCCTCTCTGCTTTTGGTGGCATATTTTATCGGTTTATTGATCTGAATGGAGGAAATGTAAGAGTATTGTTGTCACCGCATTAGATTTGATACATATATGAGGAATTATGAGAATAAATGAAGTGGATCTGAAGAGTAATCATATAATACTAAAATTTTATGATTGCGACAAATATTTTGGAAGCTTCAAAAGTTCAAAAGTTCAATTGTAACGTTGGTGGGGCCCGACTTTTTTTTAATCCCAGTGACGCATGGGCTATCCTTGCAGATTATGGGAGTTAGTCAGCAGGCTTTAATCACAGCCCATGCCGTCTCTTCTCGCTCACGTGCAGCTCTCAACCTCGACACGACTCAAGCAATCGCCATTATCGAGGTTCTTCTCGTATGCACCAAACACATCGCGATGACAATATTCCGAGGAGAAATGAAGATTGTGGTTCTTGAATTCCGTGTTATTGTTATTTGGGTTCAATGAATCTGAAGACTGAGGAGTCGATCCTGATCGCAAGCCCGCGGCAATGATATGGCAGAAGTCATACAAGCATCATTATTATTCGCTCTGACCAAAATGGCAGATCTCCAATACTATTTTATAGGTATAGGCCAATCTTAACATCGCGGGTCTTTTGAGGTTCAGTCTACGAAGATTTGTGAACTCACCATGAAAATGATAAGATGGAACATTCCTCAACAAATCGTGGTTGAGAATCATCACATGACGTGTTACACCGTTACCCTACCATGTAAGTGACTACTTTCTCGCATCACAGTCTGAGATTCATTCAAATGCAATCGTTAGCGGACTTAAGTTGTTCGTTGTAAAGCCCAGAATCACTTCTGCATTGCTCACAGCTTTCAAAATTCCTAACCCAGGTCGATTTCTCAATCTCTTCTAAAACATTGAGCATGAGTCTGATTCTGGTCATTCACATAACCTCTCCCTTTTGTTTCTTCCTACATGGATTAGACGGTAAATCCCCTGTGCACGATTCTAGTAACTCACTGTCAAGTAAAAATATGTGGCCGTTGTCTATTGAAGAGATATGTTTCAAAAATTACATTCCTTGGCGTTCAAAGTCGAATGTCATTCTTCAATTTTGGCCAACGGAATTCCAAACGAGCCCATTATTTTTCACAAATCTATACTTTATATGATCTCCTCTTCATCTATTTGAAAAGTGCCCTTTTCACACAACTTATCATCGAGATTTATTGAATCTATTTCCATTCAAGATGAAGGCATCTAATATCATTCAAGCTTTGATGGCTTTAGCTTTTCAAGCGCAGACTTCCATGACCGTGGCAGTGACTACTTCCGTGGAAGCCAATACCCTTCTAGTTGGAGGATGCGCTGGAGTTACTCAGGAATATCAATTACAATGTTACAAAGATCAATGTCCTCAACCAACAGATAGACCACTCGGCTCCTCTTATGCCTCTTATCCTCCTACAAATCAGCTCGCATGCTACAAGTCAAAATGTCCCGAACTAGCCGCTCAAGTTACAACTAGTCAAGCTCTTACTCAACAAACTTCGCCGCCTCTCATCCGTGGATGTCGTGGGGTAGCACCTCAATATCAACTACAGTGTTATAAGGGAAATTGTCGTGAACCTGCTGGTCCTCCTGGATCATCATGTGCTTCTTACCCACCAGAGTATCAGCTAGCATGTTACAAATCAAAATGCGACTCAAAACCTGAGATGATAACGTCTGTTGAAGTAGCACTTCAATCTCCTGTGGGTGCCAGCTTAGGACAAGATTGTGCTGGGGTAGCACCAGAGTATGAGTTGGAGTGTTTCCAAAAACTATGTCCGATACCAGGCCCTCCAGGGGTTTCTTGTGGATCATTCCCACCACAATACCAGCTTGATTGCTACAAAAACCGTTGTCACGAGGTTTACACTTCTACTGCACCAGCAGCACCTCAGAAAACTCCAGAGAATGATGGGGAAGATTGTGCCAGTGTTGCACTAGAAAATGAGCTGGAATGCTTTTACCGAAATTACCCTATGCCCGGCCTTCCTGGATTCTCATGCGCCTCATTGCCTCCACAATATCAAACTGATTGTTAAAAAAAACGCTGCCATGAAGTCTACACTTCTCTTGCGTCAGAACCAGCTCTACAAACGCTAAATTTAGTTCAAAAAACTCCCAGCCCTGCTCAACAAACATCTAATGCTGCCCAGCAGAGTCCTGGATCAGATGGAAGCTGTATCAGAGTAGCCCCT
Source organism: Botrytis hyacinthi (assembly GCA_004786245.1). Taxonomy (NCBI): domain Eukaryota; kingdom Fungi; phylum Ascomycota; class Leotiomycetes; order Helotiales; family Sclerotiniaceae; genus Botrytis; species Botrytis hyacinthi. Next base: position 75,096 of record PQXK01000165.1, on the reverse strand, counting down.
GAAAACCAGCTCCAATGTTACCGTGATAATTGTCCAATGTCGGGTTCTATTGGTTATGCATGCGGTACTTTACCACTGGACTATCAACTACAATGCTATAAAGCACATTGCGATGATCAGAGCTTTATTGGAGCCGAACTCCCTGTACTTCAAACTTAGAGGGTAGATGTGAAATCGTAGCCCCAGAAAAATCAGGAAGAATGCTCCCAAAAAGAATGTTTTAAACTATTCTGCGCTTCGCTCCCGGTTCAGTACCAACTTCAATATTATAGACAACATTGTGGCATCCCAGATTTATCTGAGTTAATCAGTGGCTTTGGAAATAGTTTGGGTGGAATATTAGATGCTTCTAGTGTGTCGGGGAGCTCAGATGATGATGGTTCGAGTGCTTCTGGTAGCTCGGATGATGATGGGGTCAATGGTTCAGATGGCAAGGGAGGCTTACTTCCAGGGCGTCATTGAATTCTGGTAGTGCGATACATTTTCATTTCCACACTTCTCTCTGATTTTCAATTGTTGTTTCCAATAATATTTACCTATTGGTATGATCTAGCCAGCAGTTGAAGATAAGTTAAACACACTATACTACCACCCTCTATATTCATCGGTTCATTCTTAGTTCCACTTCAAAGTTCTTCCCCTTTCAAATCTATAATCGTAAATCACAACCGGAAAAGACACACATGAAGTCAGAATACACCCAACATTCCCATGCCATCCCATACGCCACATCCTCAACTCCACGTGCACCATTCCTAACAAGCTTCCGAGAACCCCGCTACTTACCTCCCCCTTCCCCTGCATTCCTTCGTTTCGATCGATAGCAGATACAGATACGTACCCGGCCTTGGCTCGATCTTGATCTAGATCTAGATTCTTTATGTTATCCCAGGATTCTTAATCTTTACATTGAATACGTATGTTGACGGAGGGTATTCCCCGGGATTTGCGGTTGTGGGTTGTGGGTTGTGGTTTATCGGTTACTAATCGTGAAGTTCACTAGCCTACCATTCCTCCTGTCTAGAAAATTGGTCAATCGAATGTGATTCAAGCTTTACATAGGTAGTGTTTCTTAGGTTTGTTGATTTTTGCTATTTTTATTGCAGTGGGTAGGGATATTAAGGATATCAATCATAATTCTGCATTACCTAGATTTTTGAAGCCATCTATGTATGTGTATTTGCAGGGAAGAATACATAAATCTTCCTGTTCATGAATCATTACATTTTCATTTCCATTGATTAACACATGAGTTTTTGCTGGACGGGCTACCGCTTGAATATGTGACAGTGAGGAATAAATACTCGTTTGAGTGTTTCTCCATTGTAGGGTGCTGCAGGGAGGTCAGTGGGAAGGTTTGATATTTGATGCTTGTGAGGGACTAATATGTCAACTTTAAATAGGTATACCCACCTGAGAGAGAATTTTTTCTGGAGATTGGAATCTCATTGCGATGGATTAAAAAGGATTTCCTAAAGACAGGGAAAATACAGGTTCAGGTTGTAGAGAGACCAAGTCCTAAGGGGCGAGGAGGTAGGAAATATAATATTGCTTACACCACAAGTTTCCTGGTCATTTTGGTGTCGCGAAGGCTAGAGTTGGAACATACCCAATGTGGCAAGCTCCCTAAAGGTATTTCACCATCTATTCATGAACACAATCAAGATAGCAGTGCTTCACACTTAAACATCGTGCTAAAAAGAGGAGAAATTTTATTATCGCCAAGTGGCATGAATGCGTCAGCAGTACAGATTATAAATGATGCAGAAGCATTATTTCATCATGACTACTTGTGTTCCTTCACAATGCTCTCCTTGAGTATCTATCTACAAGTTGCATATCAACCACTACAATATTAATATCCTTGATTCATCTTCTCATTTCCCGCCCAACTCATATCCAGCCCACTCCATCACAGCCTTTGCAACGAAACCAAGCTCCAAAATCGCCCAATCCCAATCCCAGTCAAGCTCGACCTCCACCTCTCCACTCAATCTATCCAGCTAATGTGCGAACTATTTTCCGAGCTAGTCCAAAATCGGTCTTTAGCCGCTAGCCCAATTATCGGTTCATCTTTCGTCCAGTCAACCATCTCAGTACATAGCTTCGAATCCAACTCAATTTCACACCCGATATCTAATGATTGATCGTCTTCAAAAAGCTTCTTCCTCGCCTTTCTCATTTCCATAAATTGTTTATCCAGATCATCTACCATTCTTTTGAAGCAACTTGCGAAGAAGGCCCAATTCATCCCATCAAAAGCATCGGTAGCCTGTCTCATGAGGACGTTTCGGGGGAGATTGTTATAGAAAGAAGTGTCTCTTTGGCGATTGGCTCGATGCTTGATTTGATCGGCATAAGGAAAATCTCTTTGAAGAGCTTGTTGATATCTTTCCAGTAGCAGAATAGCCTCTGCTGCAATAATGGGAGCGTGCCATTCCCGAGACATTTTGGGTGAAAGCATTCTGTCCTTTCTCTTCTGGGACTTGATGAACTCCGTAATATTGAAACATGCCAGTTTTGCTCTTTGATACTGTGGTTCTAAATATTGTACGATGTTGGCTCGTCCTAATTTGAATGCTCTTGGATTGTATTCTGAGGATGAGAGAATTCTCGCATTTATAAGACCTCTTTCTACAGGGTGTGAATTTTGAATAGTTGGATCGCGAGGCCTGTGCATCCAACGATTGCTGCCAGGGCACAATCCGTAGTGCATCAAATATCTGCCTATACTGCCAGTAGATGAGTAACGCATTTCAGACCTGAAAGTATCAACAGCCTCAAACGCCTGCGCATAACGCACGAGTCGAAGATACATTCCGTGAGACAGCTCTACCACGGAGTTGCCCATCGTGATTGATCTGAGTTCTTTTCTTAAACTGGAGGAAGGGATGATCGATCGACAATCCTTACCCCAAAAAATATTGTAAGGGTAGACATCTGGTAATTCGTCATAACTTGCATCTCGGAATCGAAGCTTTTTGACCCCTCGTAGCATTCGTAGAGGTATGAGCATATCCTTCATTTCTTGATAGCTGATCTCGTCCCGTGCCCAATGTGACTCATCAGACTTCTCCAAACCAATTGGTGCTAGTGCAATCTCAAGAGATATGAATGGGGACTGAGTGATGGCTTGACAAAAGTTTTCAATCGACCAAACCCTCATTTCATGACAACTTCCAATTGAATAAGAATCCATAAATGAACTGACAATAACTTTCCAGCGTTGAACCTTTACCACTGCTGGGTGATCAAATAGAAAAATTTGACCGTGGCCTAATCTGTTATAATGCCTTGTAATGGGTGTCATTTCCATGCCTTTATTGAATCCAGAGCGACTTAGACGACAATCTATCGAGTACCCATATTTACAGCAAGCGATGTAGAACGTATTGGATCCGTAAAGGATTTCCGATGCTTCTAAGTACATTGCACGGCAAATCCGAAGAACTTGGGATTCAAGTTCATACTTCAGCGGTGGCTGGCTTGGTCCGTTGGGTGGAGGACTTTTGGGCGAACTAGTACGATCGGCCACACTGCAGCTTTTGCCAAGAATAGGATTTACCAGCAAGAGCTTGTAGATCATGTTGCGTGTCTCGGGGGGGAGCTTGTCGAAGAATGAACAACCAGTAGTGGATTGTGATGAGATCTTGTCTGTAGAAGTGTTTCCGATTGATTTTGCAAAGTGCGAATCATGACTTGTATTGGAGACAGCATTTGTTGGTAAGTGTTCATTTGTGTTGATGACGACGGGATCATTCTTGAGGTGTGAGTCAATTTGATGATAATGATGATTGGCGGTCGAGTTAGTATTCTTCGGAATATTACTTTTCATGTTATTGCTTGAAGCTGCAGCTATGGGGGTAGCGACTCCACTTGATTGAGACTCCATTATGGACTGTCGTAGAAGGTGTTAGCCACTGTTTCTCATGCTTTTCTACCATTGACAAGCCAAACAAACTTACCTGTGTCGATTGAAACACAGTAGAAAAAGCTCTTTTAGAGTTGTGTGAAAAATTAAAATTGAGAGAGAAGAACTTCGAAGGGTTGTGTGGAAAATAAAGAGCTTCCAGTACTACCCGAGAGGGTTATAATTTGTAAATCAAATTCACTGGTAACATATCAACTTTGATAATTCGAAGTGAATGTTTGATTACCCAGCTATCCACCAGCACCTTGAGAAACTCATTGTTCAATGATACTGAGATGAAGGTTTTAATCAAACTCGCTGGAACATGATTGCTTCATTTGATGAAAGTGTGCAGGCGTATCATCAAAAGCACATTTTACTCAAGATAAGAAATCCTGTAAGGTTTCTGTTTTGACATAAATGATGAAGTTCTTGACAATCTATGTGTCAAGCTGATATATGGCATAGAAACCTTTTGTCCTCTGATGGTAATGTGAGATTGCTTTTTCAAAATCATTCGCCATCTTCTCATAGTTCAGTCTCTGAAAATGCATGTCCCAGAATTCAAGAATCTACCTTGGGATATAATGCGAAAAATTTCTCCCTACTGTTTGTCAGTAGAAGCTGTTTCTGTGGAGAATAAAGGGAAATATTTGTTTAGAGCACCAAAATAACTGAGCATTTTGTCCCAGTATTCGTGCTCAGATGCCTATGAGTTTCTCCCCCTCAATATTGGAAGATTAAATTGTTATTATGAATGTCATGAATAACATCCTTGAGGCAAATCAGGAAACTTGACACTCCCATAAATCTTACAGGACCTGCTCCTCCAAGTATTTAAGCATGACATGATGATTCCCTGATACAATAGCCTTGATATGTAAGGTCTAAACAGGTTTTGTGTTCTCAGAAGAATTCAGCAGGGTCAAGTAAGTTAATGCTTTAATGATCTACTTGCACCTTGGAAAGAAGTAGTCCATACGGATGGCAGCCGTGTTCTACATCCAGAAGAATGGACAAAGGTCCACAGATTTTGAGAGCAAACTCATACCAATCAGTTCTGTCCAGAAGGTTTCCAAGCCCATTTGCCATTAGCAACATCTGCATCACTTTCTGTTGCCATGCTACGCCATAGTATATACCACGCAGATTATTTGCGTTTAAATATCAGCTTGCTTTAAATCCTGGACGTGGCACTGATCTACGCATTATAAGCTCTTCGGCATCGCCTAAAGACTGTGACGTGGAAAGACTGCAATGGCATCGGTGAGACGCCAAAGTCTCGGCACGTTGGCGGGTCCTACTTTCCGATTGTCAGTTGATGAAGTTGTGGACAGGAACTTGAATATGTGGTAATCACCCTTACTATGGTAGTTTATCCAGTTCCCCAATCATAGAGAGACGGTGAGAGCTCAATACGACACCCTACATATTCAAAGTTCTTCCGGCAGGGCAAGTAACAGCATAATGTATCAAGTACAGCAACGTCCTCAAGTGCAAGTCAAATGGTTCTTGAATAATATTTCAATCAAAGTCAAACAATTTTGACAAGAGACGTCAACATTAACATACCGGCCGGTACCGAAGCACGAAAAACCATTAGGTACTGGTGGCCATGGTATTCACAATTTCCACGGACCGGAAATAAAAACCACGCTAGTGTTTTTATTCCCAGTCGTTGCAATTTCCAAGATATTTCCCAAAAGTACGCTAAGAATATCGTGGTGTCTGGTTTGGTAAACTTGTCAGTCCGACGTTTTTTTTCAGATGTGCAACAAAATTATTTTTGAGATAATATCACGTGAAATGATACCGCTTTGGGCAGAATGGTTAATTGGTGGCAGCTTATACAAGCATCGACTCTTCGTTTCCTCCCCTTTCATCTTCTTCTTACACAAAGTCATAGACCAGAAGTCAGACCACAATATTGAACCTCAACTCACACATAGAGCAGTAGAGATTCAGAATTCAACCTACTCTAGGAAAAGGCTCCTCTTAGGATTATCGCAAAGCTGCGAACAATGAGGAACTCAAAACCACTATTCCGTTTTCAGAACATTTGAGGCAAGAAGTCCTGTGACTGGATGCAGAAATTTATTCCTTTATCTGAAAACATGATTAATGATTTGATTCTTGAGGTCATATATTATTGAGGAAACAAGTGTTCAATTAGTTTTGAATCGAGCGTCTACTTGTACCTGTGTATCAACCTGATTAAATAGTATCGTAAGTTTCTTGTCTTGGTGGGACGATTTATCTCAAGTGCTTTGTTCGTGTTTTACTGAAAAGCGTTTGAATATTGTCGGGACTTACCACAATATTTCTTATACTATTACTGAAGTGCTACATGCTTCATACACTTCTAAAGAATCATACTTTTCCACCAGCTTCACTCCATATCCCAACAACCCATGACATCCTACTTCCATCCCGAAACCATCTACGAAGCTTCCTTCATCTCAACTCGCAACCCAATCCATATAAACATCGATCTTCGACATCGCCAACCCCTCAACGTCACTGCTAACTCCATGCCCGTCACCACCATGCTCAGCAGCTTTCTCCGGTCTCCTTTCTCTGCCCTAATTCACGCCCTCATTCAACTCTCCGCTGTTTTCTTCTACCTAGCTCTCCTCATAACAACATACTTTCTCTACAGTGTCCGTTACCTCTCCTCCATTACCCATCTAACCCAACTCCTATCTTACCTCTACAACCAATTTCCCTCCATCGTAAAACACAAAGCGGGCGTAATATACGAAGAACGCCGCCAGCTCCGCCGCAAATATGCCGAAGCACGAACCGAGCGACTCCGCGAGCGCAACGAGGTCGGTGAGCGAGAGCGAGCCCAAATGCGCGAAGCGGTGCGACGAGTGGCCTGGAAGAGAGGAGTTGGAAAGATGGATTATGGAATTGATTTAGCTGAAGATGAGAAGACCCACTCGTCATCTTCCAAGTCCAAACCAGATGACAAATTTCCCAAACCATCGAAAGGCAAAGTATCAGGAGATGAGAATCAAGAATTTGAAGGGTGGATAGAAGATGAGGTGATCATTCAATCACCTATTGAGCTTCAAGAATCACTTGAGAAATTGAAAAATCAAGCGGATTATGGGAAAATGGCGGGATATTGGGACGAAGAGGAACAGATGAAAGCGAAAGAGGCAGCAAAGATTTTGTTGAGAAATGGAGAGGTGGAAGAATTTCCTAGGTTTGAGGATATGGATACTAGGGAATAAAGAGAGTCGAAGTGTGAAAGTTTGGAGTGTAATATTCACCCAGATATCGTTATTGCAATCGAAAGCGTAAATGAACATAGCAAGCTTGAAGACCGAATTTCTTGGCACAGTCTCACAAGCACAAAAATCGAATTCAAAAATCAAAAATCCTCACATCTACATGACCTAACCATCTTCACAACATCCCAAACGCATCTGATAATTCCTCCCCATCTTTTCCCCCCCAAAAACTCTAGTTGCACATCTACCCAACCCCTTGGCATACCTAGAAGAATCTAGAACTCCATCCACGCCCTTGCTCATGCTCTTTCACGTTTCAACTAACCCTACAAAACAAATCATCACACACATCATACCCATCTCAAAGAACTCCCGCGTGAGATTTCTAGCTGTTATTTTTCCTTTGTTATCTTCTCTATTGGTAACGGATCACCGCATTGAGCTTAGCTATTCGTTTTTGCGTTATTCTTTTCTTCGTTTCTGTTGTTTTGTTATGCGGAGTGCAGTATACTTTCTTTGAACTGTGGGGATTTTACTTCACTTTGGTTCATGTTCTGTGAGGTTGGAATTGATTCACTTATTCTCAAACTTTTTTTTGATTGAAGTGAGGAGTTCTCATTTAGGACAGCCATCTTATCGATTGATTATTCTTTTTAACTGAACTTGTTAAATAGTAATCTTTTACTCAGTAGTAGTTGTACATACGAGAGTCGCACGAAAGTCTAAAGATGTCCGCTTCGACTACAACGACCACTGTCTCCTCGGCGTCTGTCGATTCTTCCTCCTCAGTCCCGGTTGTCGATTCCTCTTCAACTAGCATATCTTCAGTTTATTCGGCACCAGTCATCTCTTCCTCAACTCCGCTCGTCTCTTCCCCTCCTTCTTCAACTCCAATCATCTCTTCCTCTTCCGTTTCAATCTCAACACCTTCATCTTCGTCATCACCCTCACTCTCACAACCATCAATCTCCTCTTCCTCCTCAATAATTCCCACACCTCCATCTCATCACACAGCCTCTCAAACCCTCTCCCCATCCCACATATCCGCAGAACCATCCTCTCTCCTACAAATAGCGACTCCGATTGCTATTCCCCCACCTACCAGTACCTCTATATCTCGTATGTCCTATCCCCCCAAATTCTCCTCATAAACACCACATCCGCACCCTCAAACCTCCGCCTAAAATCCAAACTAACACCCCTCCCCTCCCTCAAGTCCTCACCCAACTCCAAGACGCCCTCGACTTCACCTCCACGCTCCTCGGTCTTTTTTCCGTTTCCCTCCTCACCCTCCTTCTCATCTACTGGAGCACTCTCTACATCCTGCGGAAAACCATCGGTATAAACCCGCGCGACACATCACCCATGGCGCAACTAAAAAACAAGAACAATACCCCCAACTCCCCAACCTCCCCTAAATCACCCATCTCCCTTCAAACCACCTCCTTTCCACCTCAAAAGAAAGAAGTAGGATTTGCCCCCCACCCCTCCGACACCGAATTCGTTCTCGCAGGACAAAAAGCCCAAGAAACCAAACGTCGACTTTCTTCTATCCCACAATCCCCTACTTCTCCTACCTCCGCCACTCCTCCCCACTCCTCTTCTTCGCCATACACACTCCTCCCCTCCTCGCAGCCCTGGCCTACCGACGGCGTCCAGCTCGCCGGTCTGGGATCCGTATCTGATTCCGAAAAAGATAAAATAGAGAAGATAGCGCAAGCTACAGATGCTGAGGAACTAGGCGAGGCATCGGAAAGGAAGAAAGAGGATGTATTGGCGGATGCGGATTTGGAGTTTCAGAGGGGAGTGAGGGATGTGAGTGGGGATACGGATGCGATTGAGAGGAGGGGGGGGAGGAGTTATGGGGCTTTGTAGATGGGAGGATGAGAAATGGTGGAGATGGGGATGTATGCCTTTACAGCCTTGATGAGAATTGAAGATAAATTGGATTGCGAACGCAGAGAAAGTTCCTCCTCCCTTGTCCATCCAGCGAAGGAGTTATGGGGCTGTGTGATTAGACGGAGAGGAAAATGTGACAGTAAAAATGCTGGAAAGAAAGCGAGCGGTGCAAGGAAGGGAAACGATGGACACAAGATTATAAAATTGCAATGCAAACGTGAAGGAGGTTTCTCCTCTCTAGTGATGAGAATCAAAAAGAATACAGATGTGATGAAGAGGAGAGGAGGAAGGAGTCACGGAGCTTTTTAATAAGATGAAAAAGATGCAGTCATTGGGAAGAGAGTGATTTAAGAAAGGAATTTAGGAAGATAATGGGTGGAAGGGATTGAAGAAATGAGATTGCTGGAGATAGAAATACATGTCCTAGTATCTTTAATGATAACAAAAATTAAGTGTAATGCAAAAACAACGGAGGCCCCCATCCCCCTTATCCCCCCCCTTCTCTTCTGCCCACAAATTTTGCATGCCAATATTTCGTCCCAGCAAATATCCAAACACTTTGCACCAAATTATCTGTTTTTCCAACACTCTAAGACTCGAAATTCATATTCCTTCAAGTAAAATAGCATGGCCAACAGAACACGATCCATAGACCTTCATGCAAGCCTGTTGAATTCTCAACTCATTTCGATGACTATACCTTTGGTCTCCCCACGAAAGAAAGCACACCAATCTAGATCCTGCGAATGTTTCACCTCCCGCGCTGTTCTCTCCACAAAATCATCCCAGTCATCGATAGACAGACTTTTCGACAGATTTTTCGTCCGGCTGTCGAAAGACGGCTTTCTTGTGATAAAAAAATCCCCAGTAAGAGACAGTAGCCGATTAGATGTCTCCAGAGGCATACGAGTATCGAAATCTCGAAACTCAATGTGAGGTGGGATATGTGTGGGTGATGAAGCAAGAAGATCCACTGGCGGATATTCATTCATTTCTAAGCCTCGCTGTGTACAGTTGTATGTAATGCTACAACGCAACATGTACTCAAAAGTGTGACCCCCGCACACTCCGTAGACGTATTCCATTTCAAGGCCCACAAGAATGTGTGTCTGCTCGAAAAGAAACAAAGCGAGCAAAAAAATACTTCGTGGAATTGATTGACACCTCCTAGGTGGAAATAGTCAAACGAGTGACAAGAAATGCAAGGTGGGGCGAAACTGTGTATGCAAGGGGGGTCGAGAGGGGAAGATTCGACGTGAGCTCTATCATAGTGGCGTTCTAGTTTCTACGATGGCTGTTAGTTATCAGAGAGATCTATATTAAAAAATTTGGGTGAATTTTACCATGGTGATCAGCTGCCTAAACCTTCTGTCCGGTAAATCATCTAATTCAGGAGAATACTTGAAGATGGAGAAATCAAACGTAGAATCAATGGGAATGGCAATACCACGTTCCCGAATGTACTGATTCAGAACTATTTTTCTAGTATTGACTATCTGAGCCTCTCGGTCCTGGTCTGACTCGACCGCTGGCGCAGAAAGTATTGTCAAGTCTTGTATGTTGACTTCTTCTATTATATGATGCCGTTTATCTTCATCCAAGATTGTCGTTACCGGGGTATCGCAATCAATATAGCAAGGAGTTTCTAGAGCAATCAGTATTGAAGAGAAACAACACTATGACCCCCAGAATTAGCATACCAACATCAAACTCAAGGATTGACTCCTCGGTTACTTTGTGTCTCTGCGCGAAGCGTTGAATATTCTTTGGTTCAACTTCCCGGCCACTAATGCGGAACTCGCTGCTCTTTCCTTCGCGTTTCCTCTTCAAGTCTTTGCGTAGAATGACTCTCATGTCATTTTCCTTAATATTCTTTTCTAGCTTCCAGTGTTCAATTTTTCGCTTGTATTGTCGTGACCTGCAGTTTCGAATCAATTGGCTATTAAAGGTAGCAGTCACCAATCCCAGAAAAACTTACATTGCACGGAATCCACATTCATTTTCCATAATTTCCATCACCTCCTTGAGAGGCTTGTTTTCAGTCATGTAGATTTTAGTGAAAGTCATTCTCTGGCGCTCCTACTCTTCTGCAGAGTGTTCCTTGGGAGCAGGTCTAGCAGTGTCCTTCGATGGAGGTAACATAGGCTTGACCATAGATGGATTCGTATGAGCTGTGGTAGTCGAAGGTACCGTGGGTGTATCATTGTAAGGTAACGAAGGCTGGATGTACGAATAGACACTGGTAGACGGTAGGGGCCATGAAGGTATAGATGATGCTGATGATGGATCGAGAGCGCTAGTTTCCAATTCCGATCGCTCAGTACCATTATTAAAACCTTCCGATGCATCGAAGTCCTCTAAAAGAATTCCTGAGAATTCTCGCGACATTGCATCACCGTCGAGGCCAAAATCGAGATTGGTGGCCATTTTAACAATCTCTCCAACCCGCCCGAACAGATAAATTGGAATACGTCAAGTCAAAGTATCAAGATACAGTGTAAGTAAAGACGGAATTAAAACCATGATCAAATAGCACAACCATAAAACAAAAATGATAAAATCCAGAGCTATATATATCCCAACCCACGCAAGTCCCAGAAGTTTCTCCAGCCTTGCTGACACCTCATGCGTGGTCCTTTTGTTTTCAACCCCAGTAATCCGAACCTCGACATGGTGCGTTTGTTTCAATCCCGAGGTCTGCATGGTACTTTTGCAATTGAACCTGCAACTTCGTTTGTGGCTTACAATTTACCAGGTACCAAAGACCAGATAAATTCTTAGGGTAGGAAAGCACCTCGTACCGTTCCAAAGCTTGAAATACTCAATCAGAAATTCCTCGGACTCAAATTCAAAAAAGCTCTCCCATCAGCGACCTTGTGCCGTTTCCTCGAGGAGCAAGAAAATTGAGTACTTTGATAGATGAAGTTCGCACACTCGAGCTATTTGGAAATCCCAAGAGCAATTCGAAAAATTGAGAAATCTCGAGGCCGCATTTGATCAATTGCATATGCGGTAATCCCACTCGATCTAGAGTTGCAACCCTACACATAGATGACCACGCATCATACCAGAGAACAAAGTGATTGGACGAAAAAGCAATCATTCAAATGAACCTAAAGCCCATCCATTCATCCATGCATGTAAAAGCACTCCAAGGGAGACGATGATCATTCCGAATTAGAGAAAAGATAAGGAAACAATCTCATGCTGAGTCTCTACCAAAGGTTAACAAGCTGAGCGAAAAAAGAACTCCATCTCACGAACTCAATGGATAATTACAATTGCGGTGTCCGATCATGATGAGGAGTTCGTGATGAAAGTAAACAAAAGCAATGTTAATCAAACCCTCTCAAAGCTACACACTAAGTAGAAAAACAAGCTAAGCACCAACCACGTGATGTCTTCCCTTCAATTTCCCCTTCATCCACCCACCCACCCTCTCACACATTCATCTTACCCCCCTAAACAATCACTACAATCCTCTCACACTCTCACACTCTCAACCCCCCCGCAAACCAAGTTATGAAACCAAAAAAATTGAACCATATAACCATATAACCATTTAATAAATATCTATTTATCTAACTATCTACCTTCATCTAACCGCCTAAATATATAACGATAACCCCTTCCTTATTATATGTTTCCCACCAGTTCTTCGCTATCCTCCTCTCTCCCCTCCTCTCCCCTCCCCTCCTCCCCTCTCCCTCCCACCTTCTTTCTCCTCCCTTTATCTACCAATCTTTCCATCCATCCATCATCATCACATCTTCCCATCTTTCAAAACAAGCGACCTAAAGATCTAAAGATCTAAATACACCCCGCTTCTCCCTCCCCTCCCCTCCAGCCCACCTACCTACCTACCTATCTCCCTACCACTCACTCATCGATTCTACTCTATCGATTCTAACCCATCATATCTATTCATCAGTCTAAACCCACGCCCAGGTCCCAAATCAAATCAAATCAGACACCATCCAAATAATCCAAATACATGCATATAAGTCATGAATTTATCTTTCTTTCTTTCTGTCTTCCTCTCTCTATTTATTTCTCACTCCCCTCACCCATTCCCCCAACTCATTTAATTTTGACTTCCTACCTATCCCTCTAAGCACTTCCAACTCCATTCCCACCAATCGCTCTAGGTAATCCCATCCACTTTTCCTTTCCAGGAAGCTTCACTCTTCCGAACTCCTGATCCAAATCCAAAATAATCTTCAACGCATTTCTACTTCTCAAATAATGGAGTGGTCCCTCCTGACCTGGCAATGCGCTCGCACCAGCTACACCCACATGAGGTCTCTCATCCTTTGCATGACCTGGCATTGGAAGAAGATTTTGAAGGACTTCATATGCAGCCAAAGTGAAACCGAATTGTGGGGAAGATCTAAGGATACGAGCTGGTCCACCCTTGAAGAATGCTTTGAATCCTTCTTCCTTCAAGATGGTTTTTGCGGCATGACGAAGAGATGTATATTGGGATTCTCCCTTTCTGGCTTCCACTTGTAATCTGGTTTTGATAACATCACAAGGTGTAGTCAAATAAGCGGCTGGCATACCAGCAATGGCACCTGCAGTCAATAAATGCACGACACCCAATTTTTTGGTCTGACTTTCACCAAAGAAGTCGCGCTTCAAATGGTTATATGTGGGGAAATAAATCATGGAGAAAGGAACATCACGGAGGAGACATGCTGATGCTCCTTTGTAGAGACCAACAAGACCAAGGTTACGAACGATCCACATAGCTGAGCGGCGAGGAGTGCCTTCAACACTTTTAGCGACTTCTCCCTGAACTTGTAGACGAATTTTGACGATCTCAAGGGGGTTAGTGAAGACCTGTGCGTGATTTTAGTATACATTCAAAAGTGGGGCGGAGGGGTAAATATTAACTTACCACTTGACAACCACCGGCCATACCACCAGCGAGAATTTCATGCTTAAGTTGAATCTTGCCATCTTTGGAGGAGAAATGACCACGAACAAGATCGTTGACTGTCAATTTAATAGCCTTTTCTGGAGCAACACCAACAAGTTGTGGTAAAACACCAGAATATAAACCCTTGAACCCCTCATTGCGCACAACCTTCTTAGCACAATCCCAAGAATTTTTGTACAACATTTCTCCAACTCTCGAAGATCTTTGATTTTGCATACGAGTTTTGACAAGATCGATAGGGTATACCATAAATGCGCCAAAAGCTCCTGCCAAACTTCCCAATGCGAAATGATGTACAGATTCGAGAACGCTATACAAAACACTTCCGCCAGCTGCTTTTACACCATTGCCATTGGCCCTTTTTTCGTAGGCATTGTACAAAGGATTGCGCCATGAGGCATCAAGAACCTTTGCGAAATCAGATAATCCGAGTCTGCCAGAAGGATTATCCAGACTGGCAAAGTGGAATAGAATATCGGCTTCCATAGGAGTAAAGAGAGAAAATCTAGTAATTCTTGCGGCTTCATTTAAGAAATCGGTTCTGGTAATCTTTCCATCGGTGCTTTCTGCAGTTGCCTGTCTAATGACCATCTCCACCAAGTCCATCTCTCTAATCATATTTTGGAACGCTCTAACATTCGCATATGAAATCTTGCTACCAGCCGAGATATTGCAGAGAGTATGTAAATTTTCGAGAAGATGATCCGAGAGTTTATGTTTTGCTGTTTCGAGAATAATTCTTTGGAACTCCTCGGGTTCAATATATCCATCTCCATCTTTATCAAAGTGGTGGAAAGCTTGACGTATTCTCTCTCCTTGTAGACCTCGAAGCATCTGCGAGAATTGTGGATAGGTCAAATCATGTCTTCTCTTCTTTCCTCCACTGTATAAAGTAGCCCATTCGCAACTCCAATCGAAAGGTATGGAATCTGGTCCCTTGTTCAATTCATATAACTTCTTCAAATCATCATATTTGACCGTGCCGGTTCGCTCGACATCGAAAAGACGGAATGCGATCTCATATTCGGCATCGGGTTTGGCAAGGAGATTTTCGAAAGTTCCCCAATCATGTAAACTGATTTTACCAGTATTTCTTTGATCAGCTACGCGGAATAGAATTGCATATTGTTCTCGTTTGATTTTATGCTAGAAGGAAATCCATTATGTTAGTTATGACTCTTGAAAAGGAAGACTGGCATAAACGTAAAACATTGACTCACATAATCTTCTCCTTCCGGCGCAATGGCATTTACAAAATCCTCCTCAGTCATATAATCCTCAGCTCCAGACTCATCCTTCCGCGAATTCTTCTCAAAGGTAGCTTTTGATTGAGCGGAAAGTTGAATATCCTCTGCCACAGTTGAGCCCAACAATGACTCCTTCACCACCTCCTTCGCCGCTGTGAGATCTGTCCCTGTCATGATTTGACCCTTTGAATCTGCGACTCTCCCAATCGTGTATTAAATTCGTCCAATGGATACTGTGTACTTCGAATGAGTTTCTTTTGAATGAGTGACCGAAATTCGGAGGAAGATCTGCGAGAAATTGTGGAGTTTCCTGGAGTTTCCGCACTCAAACAGGAAATTGAATTGTCGAGTTGTCAGACTTGGGATAATTTTTCTTTTTTTTTCTTGTTGGAGGGTATCGTGAGCGAGCTGGCAATTGGTGAATTGGTACGACGATCAAATCTCAAATCTCAACGGTCAACGGTCAACTTTCTTTTTTTTTTCCCTTCTCAATTGAAGTTAAAAAGAATGAGACAACGGGACCAACCACACTTTTATTTAGCTCCAAGCAATTCAACGATTTCTCCAATTGGAGAGGGAATTAATACTGGGGAAGATGGGGGCGAATCTGGGCTGGTATGACTGTACAGAATTAAGAAAACAAAAATTAAATTTTGAGTCGGGATTGGTTCCGAAGAGTACCGGGTTTTATTTATTAATAAATAATAAATAACGTTACTCGAGTAATAAATAATAAATAATAAATTCTACCGAATTTCACCAGGAGAGTAGAAAGTGCGAAAACTCTCACCCACTTTTAAATTCATCGTTAATTGATTGGTACATGAATATAAATGTGATTATTGGGAATGAAGAGTAGTTCGAGTTTTAAGAAGGAAATTGTTCTATTCTCTTATCTTTTTATAATCGGGTGTATATATATACACAATATTCATATCTTTGTTTCCAAAATTGATATACAGTCCGGTGTTGACCATCAATGAATACCTACCTACCTACTGTTACACACACTGCCGGGAAGCCCGAGTAAAGACTAATCCTCTTTCAAATATATCATCTGATGTATGGAGTATAAGCATCAGAACAAAACGTCAAAGTATTGCCAAGTCGCATGAGCATTGTAGATGTAACTCTACCTCCCTGACATTACTTCTTCTACAAAATCCTCTCATCAATCTTCTCTCCTCGGCAACCCTTCAGCTTGTCTTCCTTTCCTCCATCTCCACTACTGGTCCAACAGCCACAGTTCTGCCAGGCCGCAAATACTACTCGATACGTGCGCATATATTCGTCCCGTCCCCCCCGCCCCCCAAGAATGGATATACCAAGAAAGGTACCACAATTATTAAACTACTCTGTAAGTAATACAACGTTGTTATCGTTACAAGGAGACCAGGGAGTTAATTCTCGGCTATCTTTGAAGAACTACCGATAGAGTATGAGGGTCATTAACATCTGATTACTTATATCAGCTTGATAGAGGATTTTTCTACTGACTACCTACTGGTACATACTTGATGATACATATTAAATCGCTCATTATATACTGCAACATAAGAACTCAACAAATATTATCAAATCCAACCATTTCTCTATTTCACTCAACCATACACAAACAACCCCTACCCCTAATTATTCCATTCCTTCCGCAAGCTAGCTGAACACCAAAATTCTACATCTCAATCAAAGATACAAACACCTCTAACTCCAACTCCAACATCCACCCCAATCCCCCCTCAAAATCCCCTCTAAAACCCACCTTTTTCCCTCCCGCCTTCCCATCACTCCCATCACTCCCATTCCATCCCTCCCATCCCTTCCACGGCCTTGGTATCCGGCTTACCCACCAGCCTACAAGTCCACAAGTCTACAAGCCTACCCATCATTCCTGGTATCCCACTATCCATCAAAATCTCGAGCTCCTCCCTCCCTACTCTACACCCACTACTCTAATTTTTCCCCATCATCTACTCATTTATCTACCTACCTACCTAGTGTCTATCTACCAATCTACCCACCTTCCACCAACCTACCAATTCCCATACACTAACCAACTAACTACAACTATTGCTTCTAAATCAATATAAAATACTGAGTCATCTTATTTAATACCTCAAGCTTCAATAGTATATATCTATCATCTATCTATCTATCTATTCATTTACCTCTAATCTACCTCTCATTTACATAATATTCATATAAATATCTACTTACCCACCTATAATCTATATTATCTACTCACCTATCTATCTATACACTATTCACATAAATACACACAATATCAACATCAACATCAGCATCCATATCTCTATCCATATCCATATCCACACTCATCCCATCCCATCCCATCCCATCCCATCGAATCCATATCTAAATCTAAATCTCTTATAATCTAATCTCTTATAATATAATCCCTTCCTCTTCCCCCCCTCTCTCTCCCCCCTCTCCTCTCCCCTTCCTCTTTCCTTTTCCCTATCCTCGTTTCTCTTCCCCTTCCTCCTTTCCTCTTCCTCACCCCTCTCACCCCTCTTACTCCTCTCACCCCTCTCTCCATCAACCCAGTCAGACAATCACACAATCACACAATCACACCCTCCACTCATCCACTCATCCACTCATCCACTCATCCACTCATCCAACTATACCATCCAACTATACCATCCAACTAATACCATCCCTATCATAATTTCCATCATCCTATCCCATCCCATCAAACACAAATGCAAACCCATCCCAACTATTATTACCCATCGTCAATCTACCAATCAATAAACCATCCCCTAATTTTCAGGGGAAACTTCGAAAAGAAGCGAGTCCTCCATTCAACCTATCCCATATACCCCCTCGGATAATCCAAACCAACATTGTATCCCTTTATTAGATATTTCATCTCATTATATCTATTTATGGATCTGGCTATTACGCCTTTACCTTTAGTAAATTTCAAAAAAGTCACAATTTCATTCATCACAAAATTCACCAAAAAACACGCAAATATATGTTAATTTTATTTTTCGATATGAAGTATTTTTATCATATGCCAATACTTCTTCATGGTATCTTGGGAATACAATTCATTCCAATCCCATCCGTAGATGGGAATCAGAACTCCGACGACAAAACAATTGCAATAAGAAAAAGAAAAAAAATAAAGGATTGTGCCCTGCCATTAAACTCCCCATATTGATGTAAGATGATAAGCAGTGCATATCCGATCAATGGATATATTGCGGCCCATTTACTTTGATTTTCCTCCCCTTTCTCAATCCATTGTCCCTCCTGCACCAGGTAAAAAGCAAATAACTCAAAAAGTCATGGCATCATCAGATCATGAAAGTCGTGATGCTGCAAAGGTATCTGCCCTAAATTCCAGAAGAGAATAAAAAAGCCAGATCATTGAGCAAAACCCTCTCCCTCACTAAAAAACCAGGAAGGAGAAGAACAAAACCAGTAAAATAAAAGCCAACCATTATGCGGTGTGCAAAGTGATGACGGCAACCAATTGATTTTGTATGCAACGCCGCCAACGCCACTGTGAAGCAATGTGGTCTATTGAAGGGGTATGGTGAAAGTGGATCCAGATGTTGTTTAAATCGAAATGCCAAAGGAATGGTAGTCGATTCAAAATCGTATCTGGTCCAATAAAATACAGTGAATTGAATGTTGTGTGATGTGTTGTTATAAGGGATTATTGTAATTAAGATTCTTTAGGTTCTTGCTTGAACCATTCGCTGAGAGTTCTCCTCGATGGACAACAATGGGTCAAAGGTAACATTTTGGTATTGAGAATCGAGGCGTAGAGGGGCTGGAATAGACGTAGATTGTCGGCGGCGATTGATACCTGGAATTTGAAAGCCCTTGATCATTTGATCCTCAACGTAAGTAGATGCTCTCTTGTAACGGCGATCGGAATATTTCTCAAAGACAGCAGCATGGTGTTTTCGAGCATTCTCGCAGCACTCAATAACCAAGGCAACCAATGGCTTCAACTGGTTCCAAGTATAGCCAGAGTAATAGACATGAGCTGGAGACCAATCCCCTTTGCTGAGCATGAACCTAGAAACAGCATGGGACGCTGCAGCAACAAAACTTGGTGGGCTACCGACAAATCTTTCATCCATGATGGTGACCTCCAAGAAGTACTTGGCCAATGTTCGAGTTTCAAGATCATAATCATCAGCCTTACTAATGCGACGAAGAAAACTCATTGGTCCAGGCCACCCCAACTCGAATTGAAGCATACTGAGCATGAATCGCTCTGCCTTGAGAATTTCTTCACTGCTATAACCACCATCAACCATGTAGACGATCTCTCCGATGGAAGGACAGTTGATTTCTTCGTACTTGGCAGCAACAAAGATGGCGGTAGCACCAACCAATTGAAGCTTGCCAAGCGAAACAACCTTCTTCGAAAGGAATCTATCAATGTAGTTGACGCAAAGGAAGAGGGTCTCGGGTAGTAGAGAGAATCGTTGGTGAACCTGAATCAACCAATCCATCAAAACAGATCGCATTGACCATTGAATCTCTGCTTGCGTATCCATGTAGTGTGGGTCGGGGAGAAGTTTGTTCTGTGGTTGAAGGTTTGTCAGCGAAGTGTAAAACCAAGTCAATCAGAGGCAACATGAACAAAAAAGGTCTCAGTAGTGACCGCTGTTGTTGTTCCATGCTCCATGATGAGCTGGACCAAAACCGTTCCTCGAGCATAAAAATGAATATTAGAATCACTAACCTCAAGCTCTCTCATGTATGAGAAGATCTCTTCGCCATACTCAGCCACCATGCTGGTATCCCACATCTCGTCCTCGATATCATCTTGGGTTCGAACAGACTCGACAAGAATCTTGGCATCTTCAAGCTCTTTCTTAACCTTGTTTGTGACTTTTGGGACGATGACCGTAGTTGCTCCTCCAGTGGTATTCTCCCCTCGGAACGAATGGGCAGTTGTATAGCCTTGGTCGTCATAGGCCTCTTCCTCGTCCTCAGGCCAATATTCTTCCGGTTCGGAAGCAATTGGTGCAGCTGGTAATTGCTTTTGTGACTTCAACTTCTCGGCGATAGCAGACTCATCCTTTTCCTTGATAGATCGGAGGTGATATTCGTTGATGTTCTCCTTCAAAGGTTGTTCCGAAGCGTTGTGGTAGATTGTGGGTTCAGCGTTTTCAGCGGCATTGTTTAACTGCTTGCTCTGTGTTCGTCGTAAAAGCGGTTGCTCGGCCTTGATCTCAGGTTGACTCTTAGCATGTTTGGGGCCGAGGGTTTGTTGTGCTGAACTAGTCGAGGCAATTGGCTTTTGCGCAAGTGGTTGAATATTCTCATTTTCGTTATCCTTGTAAACAGCACCCTTCTTAGCCAGAGTATTGCGCTTGCTGTTATTCGCTTGAGGTTGTTTTTGAAGTGGAGCAATAGAAGGTTGTTCGGAAGTAGATGTAGCTAATGGTGCTTTGAGGGCATTGTTGAGAGGTCGTTGTGCTGGCTTTGAAAGTGCAGCTGACTTATCCTGAGTAGCAATAGGCTTAATAGTTTCGACAGACTTGCCATTAACGGCAGACTCGTCCCGAATAGTAGTCAAAGTCTTTGCGGTATTGCTAACATCTCCAAATGCAGTCCTCTTGGCAGCAGCCTTGAGTCCTCCGACTGCTAACATATTGGTTAAGGCTCCTGTGGACTTGTGTTTTTGATGTAGAGTTGATTGTTGTTTGGTAATTAAAGGTGCGACGTTCTCATCACCATTAGTATTGGCTTGAGTTGATCGTGAAGGTCTTTGGGGCTATTAAAACATTTAATGTCAGTTTGATTTGTCTGCAATTGAATAGAATCTAAGAAGATTGAAATGAAGTTGACAGGGTGATGAATTGGAATGTAGATCGGAGTATGAGGAGATTACGAAAGTAAAAGAAGATTGCGTCAAATTGGGTACTCATGAAATAATGAATCTCTGGAAGAAAGGAGGAAAGAGCGATCCACCACAACCACCACCACCGCCGCCGCCACAATGATAGTAATCATGCCAGCAGCAAGAAGAAGGAGGGAAGAACTTACTCGAGCGTCCATGATTGAAGCTATTGTTTCTTCCAAACACGGTACACGATAGCAAAAGCCGAAGCTGATTTGCGATGACTGTACTGTTTGTTATTATTGCTGAAGTGATTCGAGTATCAAAAAAAGCGTCAAGAAGCTATCGCGATCAAGATGTCATGAAGGAATGTTGTTTGGTGAAAGGGATGGGTTTCAATTGGACAATGAATCAAGAATTATTGGGGATTATGCCAATCGTTTGCTTCGATATGCAATGTATGAAATCGTGTAGTCAAAAAAGTCCCTGCAGAGTTATGATAGCTCGAAGCATGAAGATGGATACGATGATATGGGGGTCCGAAGGAGTCCGAAGGAGGGGTTAGAGGGGAATAGATGGAAAAGAAGGTGAGGGAGACAGGCAGATTTGTGGAGAGCGACGAAGATGAAGTTGTTGATGTTTGGGTCTCGACCAAAAAGTTCTCTCTTGTATAATAACTGGTTGGAGTACAGGTAGAGAGGTGCATACAATTTTAATTCTTTGTTTTGTCTGGTTGGCGGGGACCAGAATCTCTGCAATTTAATTGGCCGTTGGAGCACAACAACAACATGACCCTTGCGTGGTGCTCTTAGCTTTATTTACACTTCTCCCCTTTGAGCTTAGCGTACGATTATGCTTTGGTAAGGCAAATTATCTTATGGCATCGCGTTTTTCCTACACGTCTCCCAAGGACACGACAGGATCATGAATCTGGATCGAAAAACTTACATATAAGTGAATTCTTATGTAGGTACCATTCCAAATGATTGATCAAAGTACGGAGAGACATTCTATTCAGTCTTTTGGTATTCTCGAGTCGGTCTCTCAATCGTTTCCCGCACATATAAATACTCAATCATGTTGTTCTCCACGATGTTTCTTTATCGGTCGACAAACGCCCCATCACGTGCTGATAAAGATTCATCAAAAATAGATTTATTTAATCAATCTTCGAACCCCTCGAAAACCCCTCGGACCCCTCATCTTCTACACAGGGACCAAGTTCATACTCCCATGCTTCATCTGGGCGTCACAATACATCCCAAAGTCCGTTATCCATCTTATGCATTAGGTCTTTAAGATTTTTAGCCTTTTCAAAAGGTGGATGCCAGACTCAAGGGAGGTGAAAGGCCGAACGATGTGCCACGAATACAAAAGATGCTCGACCTTTTATCAATCATATCTCCATATCTCCACATTGAATCATGCAGGATTGAACGAAACCCCATTTTGAACTCTTTCTCCTCACGCACTTTTAGATAAAAGTTCGAAAATTCAAACTCAAAAGTGCCGCGATTGGTGCTCGACGGGTGGAAATCAACCTCGTACTCGAAGAGGGGCAATTTTATTCTTTCTGATTTGCCAAACAATATAGTATTTCGAGCCGGAACACGCATCACGAATCGGAAATCAAAACAATCGGGGAACTATGCGCTTATGGCGCAGGCTCATATTATTGAATTATTTATTATCTTCCTATCAGCGCGCGACTTTCCCGGATGAATGAAGGCAGGTCTGTCGCGAAATGTTGTTTTTGTTTATGTTTACTCGAGGAAACTGACTTCGGATTCTTGTTGCGAACTTGTACTTCCAAAGGTCAGGGTCTGCGGTCTACTGGCCAAGCTTACAGTTTCGTGGTGGGAATGATTCCGCGGAGTTCATTGGACAATGACATTCATCTACGCAATAACGGCAGTAAGTTGACTTTGAAGGATTGGGATTGGGATTGCGATTGCGATTGCGACACGACCAGACCAGACAGATAGATGGCTATTGCACAGATCCAACCACAGTAATGAATGTGCAGACGATGGACACAACACATTAAGCCTTGCACCAATCTGTGTTGGTTTAGGTACCTTTACTTACTTACTCTCTTTAGATTTGAAATGTTTATCTCTCAAGGTCTTGTAAAAACAAGTCCTCGAATGGTTTTGTGCTGCACACTAAAGTCTAAAATTGATGTGTTTGCGATGGATCATGGAAGTGTCTAGCATTCATCATCATCTCCAGCATTAACCTAGGAAATCCCCACCCTTTTGCATTTTCCTTCACCAAGCCCCTCATCATAAATCATCGATACGGCTTGGTGATGTGATGATTTGATGATTGATGATGTTACAATGCTTCAACTCAAATTTTGGACCAAACTATGTCGCACACGATTGAGAGAGAATATGTATATGTATCTACCTATGCAACATTACAAGAACAAAACAGCTTGCATGGGAATGCTGCACTCTTGATAGGTTGGCATGAATCATGTTTAACGTTGGATAGAAAAGAGTATTACTTACATCGTACACACGGTACATCGAGACTTCCATTCATAAGCCACTCAACATGTGCTAATTGGGATTCTTACCTGTTTACGCCGCCATCAATTGTTGTTGATTTGTTACTAGTACTTTGGAATGCTTTTCTAGTGGCGGTCATAATCATTTGGACCTAATTTGAGGACCTAAGTAGAGCGTGGAAGAGTTATTTTCTTCTAATCAGCTTGGAGCATGAATGCGATTTGAAACTCGTGGCCAACGCATACCATGATCCCGGATCGCAAATCTTCCTTTCGCGATCAAGATGAAGGGGAAGTCACAACTCAACAAATGTATTTCTACACCGACAACCACCATCATCAATTGGAAAGTATATCTATAGCTTGAAAGAGAAGAGGGGAAATGCGCGATTCTGTTGATTAGCTACAATCACCAATATATTTCCCTTCATTCAATCTAATTCTGCACCGCATTTCATTCCTTGCAATCTTCGAACATGTCAAACGAGTACCGTCAAAGGAAAATCGAACATTACACCCATGATCATTCTCAAATCATCCTTGCTTTTAGACGTTGACGCATGAATATCATTGGCTGATTATCAAGATTTACTCAAGCACTTGGCCTTTGCTTTCCGTGAGTTGTCTCGACCGCACTGGTGTATTTTGAAGTACGGAGTATGTGTAGCTGAATGGGTGCTGGCCATCAAGTATTGTCTAGAGGAGAAACAGAGTACATGTATGGAGTTCTCTCAAGGTATAATTTGTTACTTCTGAGTCGCATGCATTTGCGCTTGGGGACTTTGATGAACTTATACATACAAGGGGGAGGGGGTGGACATCATCTCCCATGATTGTTACGAAATGTTGATAGATGAAAGTACTGGGCACACTTGCGAAGATTCCGTGTGTTTCGTTTTCCAAGATAAAGAGGGATTGATGAACATAGCCAGCCCGAAAACGGGATGGATCCGACTCGAATTATGTCTTAATATACTCAAGAGCCGAAACTTGACCAGTCCATTGATATGCTCGATACATTTTATGTTGGGATAGATCCTCCAAACAAGGTTGGATGAAGCTTTGATTAATCATTACTACCCAGCGGAGATAATATCATTCCTACCTAGGCACTTCTTCTGCTGCCAATGGTGGCATAACATGACTTACTTGTGTGAGGACTGGAGACAACGGACTGCGGAGAGAACCTGCCTAGGTAAGTCATGATATCGAATATGCATCGCCATCTTGAGCAGGCAAGGCACATGAGATCCATCAGTGAACGTCAGTGTCAGCGTGAAACCATTTGCATCGAGGATGGGTGAACAGAGTCTCGATGAAATACCTCATAGATATACATATATATACATAGACCTCTCCGTCTCTACTACTGGGCACGAGGATTGATATGCAATTATGCAATGTGTATTATGAGAATTTACTCCTTTTCTTTCTCATTGATATAGAAATCAAGGTGTAATGATTAAATAGCCAAATTCATCAGAGACAATTTAAAATAGGAATGATGATGAAAATATGTAGATTTGATATTCTTGGTTGTGCCATTGAAGCAAAGCATAGAAGTTATTCAACTCTCCAAATCATATTATTTTATGCAAAGCACCTAACATATTCTGAGTAACGAGGACCGACTTCTTCCATTTCCAAACCACACACTCAATATTAGAACAAGACACCACAGAAAACATACGACTTGATATAATTTCAAGTAAGTATGATATTTGATCATTAAGTCTTTAATATTAGAGTCAATTATCTCGAAATGTCATTTTCTCAACCATATCCCCTCTCTCTCTAACCATTCTTTTCATAGGTTGTGAGAGACACCAATTCTACAGGACGACAATTTCCAATGCCTCGATAGGGCTCACAACAACATTCTTTTCCATCACCAGTAAGTTTCAATCCTACTTTTACTTTATGCGATCGGGAAAATCGACTTCAATATCGCTTCTATATCCTCATTCCAATACAACCGATCGTTCCGATCATTGTCGCAGAAGGAGGGTGTATATTCAGCGGCACTAGATTGGACGACAATGCCATCACTTCACTTCTCCCTTCATCAAATGTCCCTAGGATGTCATCCTCAAGTCTATCATGGCTATTGCTAACAGTATTTCCTAATCAGAGCGACCATTTCTCCCCTGCCCACCTCTGTCCACGTCTATCCGACTGACTTGCGACGACGGCGACGACAACGACTGTACACTCCACACAACATTCGGGATTTCAGATACTAAATATACATACATTCACTCAATTATAAACATCTGCGACTGATCTGAGCAAAAGCATACTCTCAACATTCATATGGAATTAGCCAACATTATAACTGGGTCTACATCTTCTTCAAACGCACAAAATCGAAACGCCGAACCTACCGATCCTCCACAGCGAACACATTCGTACCCGACCCGAAAAATAATCATGTCCGGTACGGATATGCACAATAGAGATGAGCGAAGCGGTACACCACCCGCGCCTCCTTATGCTGGTGCTCAATTCAACATGAACACTCCACACTCCATGGCCATGTCGCCTGCTGGGAGCCCTACCCCAAAGAGCGTCGCATTCGAACTTCTCTTTACACAATCACCTCAGCATCGTGCGCGACTACCGATGCGTGTCCAAATATTCCCTCACGATACTACAGACTCGATTATTGCCACTGTCAAGAACTTTTACGGCCTATATGCAGATGGCGCTGGTGCGAAAGGTGTTAGCTTTGAAGACGAACAAGGGAACACTCTCATCGCACGTTACGAGAACTTTAGAAACAACATGGTGGTATATGTCCGGGTCATTCAAGAAGAACCTTCTGATGCATACGGGCCATCATCATACGGTTCCGGCTCTCCACGCTTACAGCAAGCCTACTATCCTGGCGAGACGCACTTACCACCCCACCAAGCTCTCAATTATGGACATCCTGTCTCAAGACCAACGTCTAGGACATCGCGAAAGCGTAGCACTTCTCCTGGCCAAGGCCGTGGCCGTCGTAGTGTCTCTGCCAGTATCAATCAACCGCTTCCGGCCAAAAAGAGTAGATCTCGATCGGGTTTCAAAAGCCGTGGCTCAAGCACTCATGGTAGCTTCCAAGAACTTCATAGCGATGGATTAAATGGATATAGCAGTGGAGATGGAGGAGCTGGGTCTGTTACTAGTAGAGCTAAGAGCGAGCATCTTGGTAATACCGAGATTAGTCTTGACAATATTGTGGAGGGAGGTCGCCGAAAGAGGGCTAAATTTGAAAGTTCTGTAAGTTCACTTGGCTGCGCATAAGCAGATGATGTCTTCCACACGCATGCTAATTATGATTTGAATCAGGAACTTCCTTTGTTCGCACCACCACAAATGCCCGCTGCGACTTCGAATTCTTCCGTTTCTCCGGCACGTCGCATGGAAAACCAGCGATCAAGTTTTCCCTTTGCGGGGTTTTCCCAGAATCCTTTCTCCAATGTACCCAACCTTCATTCTCCCAGGAGCTTTGGCAATGCCAACGGGTTCGGAGAGCCTGATCTCTATTCTACACCAGCAGCACAAAGTCGCCGAACGCGCGGATCATATCCTCCAGGACGTCAATCCATTAGCACACCAGGAAACATGTCGGATGTACTACCGACTCCAGATCCAACCATCGGCAGTTGCATGTCAGAGGAAGACAAGGATGTTGCTCTGCAACTGATGAGACTTGGCGACATGTCAAACATTTCTCACGGTCGCATTTCCGCATCAACCCTTGACGACACTTTCAGTGGGCGTGCTGATGCAGCTTCCTCTACTGGCGCTACCAGTAATTGTGAGAGCGAGAGCGAAAATGAACTCCCTTCTCATAGACTAAAGCGTGAGCCAAGCCCGATTCTGCCACCTGGGTTCTTGAAAAAGACTCATCCACATTTGGAAGAGAATCTACCTACAGATAGCACTGAGCCAAGTAGTGATGAACGTGACATTGAAGACTGCCATGATGGAACCTTCAAGCCAGGTCAAACAGATGATGCTGTTGATAGCGAAGTAGCAAAACCTAAGGTGGTCAAGGCTAAAGCCGCTAGAAAACCTTTACCTTCTTCTTCTTTGAAATCCAAAGCCAACAGAATTAGCAAACCAAATAGACCAACGCCCTTGGTTAAGCCAAAGAAAGCCAACAGTGTCTCTGCCTCTAGCAAGGGCCCCATCTCACCTACTTCCTTACCATCGCAATCACGAAAGACCTCTGTGGCATCTACCGCAACTCATCAGCATCATCTCGGTGACGATGAAGAGGACCTTTCATCTAAACCACGTTGTCAACGTTGCAGGAAGAGTAAGAAAGGTTGCGATCGTCAAAGACCCTGTGGCCGATGTCAAGATGCTGGACTTGGCATTGATCAGTGTGTCAGCGAAGATGAAGGGAACGGTCGTAAAGGTCGTTATGGGCGTCATATGGGGGTACCTGTGAAGAAAGACGACCTACCACAAGTCCCAATATTCCCATCAGCTCTTTCTGCGAGTGGTGCAAGCAGTTTTGAGAAGAGTAAGAAGAGAAAGAGGTGATATAAATTCACCGTACCATCGATTCGATTGTCTTCCTTCGAGTATTGAATAACCTCACGGTTACATTTCTGTACCAAAAGTTATTTCTTCATAGCGATAATGATCAATTGCCGCGCAATTGGTCATCATATTCATGGCGACACCAATGTCATCATAGCCACATCGAACAAAAGTCTTTTACAGCGCCAGCGTTTTGTGTCAATATCTTGATCAACAGTTTCTCCCTCGCAGCGTTCCAAAAAGCCTTCATACTTCTTCATCTTGTCGTAACCGTTCTTTCTTTCCTGTCTAGGTTAAATAACACGGCGCTCTTTTCTTTTATCATTGTACTTTGGTTTAACTGGTGGAGCATTTCAACACATCTCAACACTTTTTATACAATCTCGACACTCCTTTTATGATTAATGGATTCCCATGAACATACTTATGATTTTCTTTTGTTCTTTCTGATTTGCACTTACTGCTTTCAACTGTTCCCCCGTCACCTCTATTTTCGAAGATACTCCTTTTCAGCGAGCAATTGCATGTGTCACATTCTTTTATCAAATTGTTTGTATGTTGGTGGTAGAGGATATATGTATCAATGGGAGGACAACTTAACTTTTGATGCAAGCGGAGGAGATCGTCTATCATTTTTGAATGATATTTCATTGTGAAAAATAACTGCTTTTGATTCCATGATTTTGGGTTCAAAACTGGTTCAAATCTGGTTCTAATCCAACTCTACTCTCACACTCTCACTTCATTGGGGTTGTCTATAGGGAGTTGAATGGAATGGAACGGGATGGATGGATGGATGGGAAATCGGGAATTGCTAAATGGAGGCGACTATGTGATCTGCGTTCTTTTCTTTCCCTGTCTTTTTATTGCGATTTGGGTTGGGATTGCAATAGGACTGGTCTGTTTTTGGGAAAATAGGGAAATGGAAGAGTGGAGGAAGGGGATGGTGGAAGGAAAGATGGATTTCTTGTTATGATGAATTGAATTGAGTCATATCACGTTTTCCTGTCTGTGTTTTCTTTGAATCTTGAAAAGTCCACTTACTACTACTGCCTATTGAACTGATCAAATTGAATGGAATCAAATGGAGAATGATTGAAAGTCAAAACAGGTACAGATGGAATGGACCTTTCATAGTGAAAAAAAATATAAAAATATCAAAATTTATTTGAAATTGTTTTGATTGTTATATTGTGTGTGATGCGATGCGCCTAATTTTTTGATGATGCAGTTCGGATTGGTTGCGCACTGCGATGGATCGTGGATGGATGGATGCGATGCCCCTTCATCTTTAGCGATATTGCATCGCATTGTATTGTATGTCGCATTGCGATTTGCGATTTGTGATTAGTGATTTGTGAGGTGCGTGATAATTCACTAGACTACAGAGTATATTATATCGTACTATGCTAATGAATGAATGAATGCGCAAATCGATTCTCGAGATTTTTGTGATTTCTTTGGAATGTCGTGGATGGTGTGAAGTAAAAGAGGATAGGGAAGGAAGTGAAGGGAAGGGGGTTTTTTGTATATTTATATGTGTGTGTATATATGTATATATGTGTGTGTGTGTATGTATATGTGTATGTATATATATGAGAGTATTTTATGTATCTGTTATTGTTGTTGTTAGGTGGATAAATAAATGAAGTTTTGAGTTTTGAATTTTGATATGAATAAGAAGAGTAAAGAGTATGGATGGGATGAAGTGAGAATGATTTGAGGATTTGACGCACTGCTGGTATGATATGATGGTATATTATGAAATAGTATACTACGAAATGCTGATATGATACCTATGATATGATATGATACGATAGTTATGTATCAGATAGATAATTACTAATATAGCTCGTGTAGATTTCCACAGCGCGGATAAACCCGGCAAAAGCGGGGAGGGGAGTATAGTATAGCATGGTATAGTATGGTATGGTCTCTGGGAATGGTGGGTGATTGGTTGCTTGATTGGTTGGTGGATAGATAATCATAGGCGAGGAGGAAAGGGAAGGATGGGATGGGAAGTACCGATGAATATACTAGGTAGTATCTGGAATGACGTTATGGGTTTTATTTTTATTTTTGTTTTTAGTTTTGTTTGAGAATAAGGGTTGGACCGGGGTTTTGCCGGGGAGGGAGGGGGGATTGATTGGCTGGGTTGGGGGTGGTAAGGCTAGCTGGTTTGGGGTTAGTGGGGTTTCTTGGGGAGGGTGAGATGGATTGGGAGTGTGAGAGGGATGGATGGATGCTATTGATGTTATGGACTATGAAGGAAGTAGATGGGAGTACTGATTGGGGTGCTTAGGATTGGGAGTGGGATATTTGCTGGAGGGGAGGATGGGTGGATAGGGTTCTTGGGATGGATTTATTGCGACTCGTGAGAGAAAGAAAGGCACGAGATATGGTATTGGTAGATAGATGCACAGAGTATGAGTGGGATGGATGGATAGATAGTATAATCGATAGTATCAGTTTTGTATCCGGGGGGGTTTTTTGTTGATAAGAGAAGAGGGGTCTGAGAGGGTATGTATGAGAGATATGGTATGAGATATGAGGTATGAGATATGAATACTCGGGTCCCGGGGGATGGATAGGGGTACGAGGGATGGAATACGAACCGAGTGAGATGAGTGGTGATGGGATAGAAACCAGGTTTGGGCCGAGAAAGGGAAGTTTGGGATGCTTGATCAGTCAAGGTTCGAGGGTTGGATGCAGGTAGGTAGGTTTGGGATACTCGACGTGGGATTGAAGATGTACGGAGTAAGGGAAGGGAGGAGAGAAGGGGGCTGATTTGGATATGAAGTATCTAGGATAAGATTAGGTAAGATTCTTCTTTGATTTTACCTCAAATTTCTCCAGTAGGTAAGTTATGGAAGTCATTAGATTACTTTGATCTTTCTACGTCCTGTCGTCGTTAAGAAGAGGCGCAGTGAATGACGCTATCACGTGATAAGCATGCTCGTGATAAGCACTTTCAATTCGTTCTTCGACCTTCCTATCTAAGTATATCGATATATCTTGTCTATTTGTTGCTATAATTACCTACATTGCTTGGTTTCAAACAATGGCGACTTCGCCCTCTTGTGATGCTTTCGTTATATCGTCTTTTCTTGGCGTCGATCTCACTCATCGTTATTCGTCCATCACTTTAATTTTCTACAGGTAGTTTATTTCAAATGAAGTGCTGCAATATGTCAATTGCAATAGAAGATTTCGGGATTACCGAGAATGATATACAAGTACCTATCTCTCCACCTGAACGTATGTCGCGTCCAAATTCCCTCTGCACTTCACAAGCACCTAACAATCACCGCAGAACCAATACCATCCCCAATTCCCACTCCTACAATAGTAACTTGGGATGGACCGTCCGACTCTCACGATCCATTGAATTGGTCACCCCGCAATATCTGGATTGACATTGGATTGACTACATCGAGTTGATATAGACAGTTACATTCTTCCCCTCCTTTATATTCTATCTTCCAGAAAATTGTAGCTCGGCTATTCTATTAGCTAAAGCGAAATAATAATGTAAGGAAGGGAGAGAGGTATATACAGTAGAAGAACTTTATAAGCAATCCATTCACAGAATCATTATCAAAAGCACTCAAAAATCTCTCTACATACTCCTTACCGAATCCGTCATTTTCATCGTTATTCTCTAAACAGCATTCAGTCTCGGAACGATCTATCTCTTCATTTAATCCGTTGAGCGGATCTACTCCCAACTCCATACATAGAATAATCTACAAACTGGATATATACAGCTTGCCATTGCCATTAGCAAATATATAAATTGTTTACTCTACATATACACCATTCCTAATACTACAATTCCACATCCCGCAACACAGAAGCCCCCGGAACCCCCATCCCTGAAGCACGACTTTATCCCTCTGTGATTGGCAGGTTTCTGAGAGTTACCAACAGAACGTTTTTTTATGAATAGATACTCCTTTCCTTTCTGCATCGGCTCATCCCTACCATTAAACTTTTCCTCATGGGCTTCAAAACTTCGGGAATTATTATTGGTAACGCGAATTATCTTTTCAATGTATATAGTGAGTATGCGATGAGTAGATTGAGTGTAGTGGGATTGGTGGAAAATATTGTGTTGGTTTTTATTTTATTGGCGAGTGAGAGGATGTGTACGGATTTGAGATTCCAGTAGGCGAGCTCGCTGTTGGGGTTTGTGAGTTTGGGATTGGTGGCGACGCCATTTGCGGTCTTTAGGTGGGGGGAGGTGATTAGAGGGAAGAGTCCGTTTATGAAGGAGAGAGTGTTAGAGAAGAGGGGCTTGATAGATAGAGATGAGGGAGTAGTTGTGGGTGTGAGGGAGGTTTGAGGGAGGTTTGAGGGCTGAAAGAGGTGGTGCTTGGTTATGTTGCTTCAATGAAGTCTTGAAGTGATGCGGCATATCAGCACATTATATTGATTATCTATTGCGACTTTTCGTGAATGTTAATACTGCAGATCTTGATCGGTATACATATATAGTCATCTGTTCTCTGTTCGGTCATCATCAAAGAGCATTTTCTCACTCGCTAAGCGTAAAAGTCACATGCGCATTATAAATTGTCCTACATAAATACTAATTAATATACTAGTACCAACCAGCCTGATTCCTCTTATTCTTAAAAATACTCTCCGAATGCTCAAGTACATCATTAGACACACACCAATCAATTTCCCCATCCTCCAACCCCATCGAAAAATCAACCGGGAATTCCCTCTCACCCCTCACACCATCATCATCAACCAACCGTCTCCTCGCTCTCCTAATCTCCAAAAATTGTCTCTGCATATCGTTCGCAGCGCGCATATACCATTTCTTGAATTCCACAGCCGCTTCTTCAAATGGTTGCGGCATCTCAACTACCATTTCCTGGACTTTCCGCATCGCAACTTCGCGTTCCATGATTTCATAATGGCCGTAATATTCGTAACGGATGAGGGCAATTTGGCGACGTGTCTCGAGCGGAATATCGCGGGTAAACGACTCTGCGTATTCTTCGAGTACGACTAGCGCTTCTGAAAAATCGATACTTTTTGTTCTTTTTTCGGGATGTAGAGTGAGCGCACTGTCGCGCCCTGCTCTTTGATCAAGTATCTGCTTCTCGAGTATCGAAACGGCCTTCCAGATCCCGAATTTTTTATTTTGCTTCTCGGTGTATTCTCGGAACTTCTTGACTTGTGAGAGGATACGTGTATATTGTGGTTCTAGGTACTCAATCACGGCTTTGCGGTTATTTCTCAGTGCAACGATATCGTGTCTTCGCACTGCAGCTGCGACATTCGAAAGATGGCGATTTACGGGGTGGGATTTGTAGTTGTTGTCTTGAGGACCAAATGGATTTGAGAATTGGATGGGATTTGGAGTTCTGGTTTTGTAGGGATTTGGGGTGTTTTTGTAGGAATTCTGGTAGAGCCAGTTGGTTGCCATGTGTTGCTTGAAGGGTTCGTAACGTTCGAAGGCTTGGGCGTAGGAAAGAATGCTGTTGTACATACTGGCGGGGCATTCGACTGTCAGGTATTCTGCCTTGGAGGTGGCTAGGTGGATGATTGTTGAGTGTTGGATGAGTTGGTAGATTGAGATCTCGGGTGGTGTGTTGTTTTGAGTAGTATTTGGATTGGCGTCTTCATCGGCGGGTGTAGTGTCTTGGATGGGATTTTCGTCAGATGGAACGTCATTCCTACTGCTCTTCTCGCCATATGTGAACTCCAAACTTCCCAATCCCCGTAACATCTCCAACGGTCGTACCAATCTCAATTTCTCAGCTTCTGTAGGTACTACACCTAAATATTCGGATCGAATGGGAGCTTCCCCCTCCTTCTTTGCTCTAATAATAATCTCCAGAGTATGCGGTGGTACCTCACAAAGTGTAACCAAATGACAAAAAGGCACCAAACTATATTCGAGCAACGGCCTCAAAAACGAAAGTGTATTTTCCATGGTCGAGTTCATCGCCTCTTGCGCTCCAAGTCTCAACAAATATTGATTTCGAGTTCTCCTTTGTCCAGAGACAGGCGGTAAACCATTTCTTGGATCGATTGGTAAAGATCTCGTGAACTTGTATTCCTCGTGTGTTTTCATGGATACTACAGGAAGAGATATATCGCTTTGACCAGGCGATCCATACCAGCCTACTTCGACTCGCCATTGACGTACTTTACACAGATACAAAGTAGACTCAGGCGCAACCTTGAAAATATCAGCATTTTCTCTCCAATATCTTGTAAGCGCACTTCCGCTAATAAAATCCGCAAGTGTGAAACGGAACATGCGGGTGCTTTTCATGGCGACGAGGTAGAATGTATTGAGACCGTAGAGAACGGCAGATGCTTCTCCGTAGATTTCTTTGCACGTTCTGAGAATTGAAGGCTCGAGTTCGTATTTTTGGTTGATGCCAAAATCGGTTTCGGCACTTACACATTCTGCTGTCGAGAGTAAGGGATTGAGGAGGAGATAAGAATAGATTTGTGTGCGGACGTCGGTGGAAAGGCGTGATATGAAGGGACAGCTATTGTTGGGTATTGTTTTGTTGACAGAGGGAAGGTTGGATAGTTGGTTGAGTATGGACGGAATATTGGAGGTCGCTGTAATGTTGTTTCTGGGTGGCTGAGGAGTGGATTGTCGGTTTAGGAGGTTGATGACAGATGGAGTATTTGCATGCGCTGGCGGCGCTTCCTCGAGAGAAAGGTCTGGCGTCATAATTACTTGCTGTTGTGACAATGTTTGTAATTGCCTTGGACGATAGATGGAAAGTCTAGAGGACGCAAGTTAGTGGGGAGGATCTTGCGACGGCAGTCATGTGCAAATTAAGAAGTTACATTGTTTACCAGTTAGAAATGACTCACATTTGTGCGACGCGACTGATTATGTTGACGCTGGCGTTGATTTTATGGAGGGCTTTGGTGATGTATTTATTGAAATCTTCATAAACCGAACTTCTTAAATACGGAAAATCTCGGTACAATGCTCGTATATCTCTAAAATGTTAAAAGCTCATTGGTTTAAATACTGTGCTGTAGAGATTTGATTTCACACTGATAAAGGCAAGTGAATGTGAAAGGAAAAAAGCATAATCAGCTACTGTAAAAGAAACACCTATAGAAGAGGAGAGAATAATTCAAATATCTTGTACTGTGCAATCAAAAGTAAGATGTTTAGTTCTCGTCTAATCTATTCTGATGGTTGCATGACTGTCGAAAACGTGGGGAATAGTTTACCATGTGAGATGGAGTGAAAGTCTTGTGGGAATTGTATGGGAGGAAGTTGGGTATTGGAACAATATCTTCCGATTATTTGAAAGGAGATGGAGAGACTTTTGTATGGTTCGGGCTCGGAAATCACAGGTTTTTAGTCTAAAATGATAAGTGAAGATGTGGTATTATATGAAATGAGGATTTACACTGACAGGTTTGCTTGTACCTATTGTAAGGTCGGGAAGAGAGACAAGAATTGAAAGCATTAGAATGGAAAAAGTGTGGTCTCGCACAAGCAACCTACTGTTTTGCCGTGGCTCAGCGTCTAGCTAGCTTCACTGAACTTACGCACCCCAGAATACTGCTTTGATGATACCGAGAACTTTCTGATAAAGAAGAATGAAGTGACGGATGGTAGAATTGGAGACATGATTGAACTGTTTGATTTGAGGTTTATTGTGTTAAATTCTCGCATGTATAATAGCCTCGCTAGTCTAGCCTCCTCGCCTCGCCGTTCTCATCCCATATCGTCAGCGACTGGTATCTAATCATGCCAGGGTCATTGACACTCCAATCAAATTGTTTTCTATCGGTCTGTCCCAGCTGTATATCAATATCACAATCCCGATTCGATGAAATATCACAACCGAAAATCTCTCTTCGAGCTTTCTGTATCTCCTCAAGCTGATTTTCAATATCATCGAAAGCAGTGATGAAGTTACCGGCCCAAGCATTGTGGTTCCAACCATCTTGGGAGTCTCGTATAGCCTGAAGTACCTCCTTAATGGCTATTTCTCTTGTTACGGAATTGTAATGCCCATTGAATTCTGCTCGCGTTTTCGCAATTGTTGCTTTGGTAGCGAAAGTCTGCTCGCGCTTGAATGTATCAGCGTAGGATTCGAGCAGCAGATAGCCATTTGCTGTTCACCCTTCCATTTTACTGTCGCAATAGCCTTGCGGAATCAAGTCGCTCGAAGAGTTCTCTCTCTCTATTAACGTCAAAAAGGCCATATTTACGTTTTTTCTTTTTGATGAAAAGGTGTCTATCTCTCGACACCTGTAAGATACGCCAATACTAGCGCTCCAGATATTGTAAGATGATGCGACGTTCCGACTTGAAAGTGACGGCGTCATTGTCATCAGCCGCCGTGTTGCATTTATCCAGTCCGACCTCAACGGGATGGCGGAGATGATGTTGCAATTTATGATAGTTATGAGGCCAATATGGGTTGAATCAGATTTCTGGTGGGCTCATAATCTTACGATCCGCTGGCTTTTCTGGCTCAAATTTGTCGCGCCGAGTAAGCTCATATAACACAATGTCTGGAACAGCCCAGAAACTGAGCTAGTTTCATTCATCCCGCGTACTCATAGATGATACTTCGTTCATGATGATCGCATCAATTCATCGATATCAAAATGATCAATACCTAACTTCAACATTTCTTATCTGATGAGTCTGTGTCAATAAATCATGCTTTTCTCGCTTCCCATTTCGTGGTTAAGTAGTCATGTGAAGCTAAGACTCACTTTGGCTGGCGTAATCACCCAGCCAAGACCTATCTAGCACAGTGTACTAATAAGGGGGCTTAAAATCATTCTTTAGCTGAAGAAGCGAATGTTGAAGATGTCACATGGTTGTCGTAACATTGATCAATGGACTTTGGAAAAGAGATCCTGGATCATCGCTCTTGGTCACCTTAAAGAGAAATACATTGTCATCTTTCAAGTGAGATGCTAGACTGCCATTATTACCACCTAAATTGACCATCCATTCAAGTTGTGTGGCACTTATAATACTTGCTGATGATTATCAAAACCTTTGTGCGTGGTTTGATGGAAAGATAAAGATATTTGAGCTATCAATATCAAAAGACAGTATGAGATTCAAACCATGAAGATTCCTGAGCTATGGAAGTTTGGTTGTGGAATGGAATAATTGCGTAAAGAATGTGGAGATAGCAGGAACAGGAATGAGAACAAAAATGCGATACTCAACCCTACTGTCAACATAAATGCCGAGAATAGCAGTCAATTTTAGTTGTGAAGTAGAACTTCAAAAAAATTCTATTAGTCCTCAGAAACATCTTATTTGATATTTTGATATTCGATACGTTCTTATGCGGTAAGGTTTCCATGGAGGCCATCGAAGTAACATTCGCGTATCTCACTTAATCCTACACTATATATCGACAAACCTCCTGCCAATACCAAACATTCCTCTTATCCACCGTTGTTATCTTCCTTCTAATCATAGTAGCAATTCAGAATGAAGAAATTTCCAGCAGACAAAAACTACCCATCTCTACAAAGTCCTCCAACTCCAGTGTAGTCATCTCCGCACCCCTCGCGACACATTCGTCAGAAGCTCCAGGGTTTCCCAAAAAGCTATGGTATAAAGTAGGACCCCAAGGTGTCTCGGACGAGGCAAAACGATTCCGACATCACTGTCTTGATATCAACCCAGGCTATAAATATGAAGTACTCACTGATGCGTTCGCGGATGAGTACGTATGGAAATGGTTTTCTCACCGTCCAGATATTCTGAATACCTACTTTTCGCTCAGCATACCGATCTTGAAAGCCGATTTATTGCGATATTTGATCTTGTATGCTTATGGAGGAGTGTGGTTTGATTTGGATGTTTCGTGTGAGGATATTCCCATGGATGATTGGGTATTGGAGGAACATCGAGCGGCAAATCTCGTCGTTGGTCTGGAATTCGATTATGACTATCAGGAGGATACTGCCATGTATTCTCAATTCGCGAGCTGGACTATTATGGCGAAGCCTGGATCTCCACATCTAATGCAGGTCAGTAGTAGATAGTCTATAACTAATTAGGTCTCTAATAATTCAGTATAGGTTATCAATGATATTTTGGACGAGCTGAATGAAATCGCACGTCGAAACGAGGTATCAATTGAAGGAATAGAGTTGAGCATGATTAGTGATGTAGTGGATATAACGGGACCAAAAAGGATGACGTGGGGAATTATCAAAAGTCTTAAAGAAATTCTCGAAAGGGACCTGGATGATAGGGATGTTGGAGAATTGAGAAGTGCGAGATTGATCCATGATGTGTTGATTTTACCGGGAAATGCATTCGCGGGGACGCAAAACGGATTCAAGAAAGAAAAAGGAAAGGTTTTCGTGAATCATCATTATGCAGGGACTTGGAAGAATAAGTTCGGTGGCGAGGCTGAGAAAGGTTCTGAGAAAGAGAAGGAAATTGAAGAAGAGAGAAGAGTAGAGCAAGAAATGGAACAGAAGAGAATCGAGGAAGAAAGGATTGAGCAGGAGAGGATTGATCAAGAACAGAAGGACATGGAACAAGAGCAGGAGACAGAGCAAGATGAGGATACTGGGGATAGAAAAGAAGAGAAGGAGATCAAAGAGCAAGAAGAGTCTGGACAAGAAAGAAAAATCGAGGAAAGTGACGATACCGAAGATAATCAAGCCCAAGAGACACAAGAGTCCGGATAAGAGAAGGAGAATCTGTGAGTGAAATGGCACTTGGGACCTAGGCAGTTAGGACTTTTCATACTGGGAAAGCTAGAGATGGATGGAAATCTTTTGCAGAATATAGACAATAAAACGATAAGAGAAAGGGTCCAGAAACACAAAAATCCAGAGAAGGCTTAAATTCAATATATAAGTGCCAAGTAGACATATTCGGATTGAAGGATTCAACGGCGACACCGAGAAAGAGACGACGCGATCACAGTTACGATTATCAATCTTTCGCATCATATTCTCAACTTGTTTGGTCCATTGCCTCACTTGAAGACTACAAACTTCTGCTTCCAATGCAAAAGAGCGATCTATGTTCCACTTCGCGTCCTTACTTACCATATACATCTCGTAATTTCTCTCAAAAAGCACAATCCTGTTCTCTTCTCTATTCGCAGTGCTTCGCGATAGCTCCTGTAGGTACTGAGTTGGCTAGAACCTCACATCTTTTTCCGCTATTCAGCTTTTGTTACTAGGAATATCTATTTTCAAAACCCGTTGTTCAACAGTCGGAAAACATGTTGCACAAGCGTACAAAGAGATATGTTGACCAATTAAGATACCCTTAGCTATAATCCAGTGAAAGAAACCATCAAAGAAAGCCCCATGGATTGATTTCAACAGATTCTATTAATCTTCGCCAGGAATTTTCCCCCGAAAATTTCACGAACCTAGCTGCATGAAGCATAGTTCAATGTAGAAACGACAACAATGATGCCGCGCATTAACAATCCAGCTTTCCAATTATCTTTCCTACATTCCCCAATCCTCCTGCTCCACAACCATAGAATCAACCTCTACTCTTTCACTCCTGTCTCTCAGCTTCCCCAAATTCTCCATAATAGTCTGCACATGCGCCTTAGATTCTTTATCACCTCCCTTTTCCTTGCTCTCATTACTCTCCTCAATTTCTGCGTCCTGCGAAACCATGTCATCCTTCCCAAGTTCCTGTCTGAGCGCTGATAGTAATTGAGCAGCCGCCAAATCATCATCTTCATCGGAGGCATCTTCGGAGTTTTCGAGCTCAGATTGAATTGCTTCTTGAGCAGC
Source organism: Botrytis hyacinthi (assembly GCA_004786245.1). NCBI lineage: Eukaryota > Fungi > Ascomycota > Leotiomycetes > Helotiales > Sclerotiniaceae > Botrytis > Botrytis hyacinthi. The sequence continues at coordinate 35,203 of PQXK01000165.1, read as the reverse complement.
TAACAACTGCGCATCTTCGTCTTCGCTCTCTTCCTGGTACCCATCCTTGCTTTTCTGTCTATTCATCAAAACTTCCCATTCCTCATCCAGACATCTATCACGATCCTTACCCCCATCAAAGACTTCACCCTCTTCTTCATCCCCAGCTCTCTCATCCGCACATTCCAATCTAATTTCCTCCACCCCCTCACCATGTTCATCGCCATCGGCGATCACATCTTCCACAATCTCCAACCATCTCTCGCTTGCCTTGTTTTTTAGTCTGTTTCGTTTCTCCTCTCTTAGAGGGGCGCCGTTCAAACAATCATCGCAGTCTGAATAGACATATATATCTTTCTTGATGAGGTTAGGTGGACCACAGACCATACGACCGAGTGGAAAACCAAGGGCGCATGAGTGAACTACGAGAGCTGTGCATAGACAGTTGAAGTGCGTGAGCGTGGTTTTGCACATAATTCCTAATTTGGAGGTGAATTTTGAGAAGTCTTTCGTGGGTGTGAATTCTCTTTTGGTTCTGGATTTAACTTCGTGGGGTTTAGAATGCTCGAGATGGTCGAATCTGGATGTTTGAGAAATCGTGATTTGTTCGCAGACGAGTGTTGAAGTAGCTATCTTTTTCGAAGTAGAAGGTCAGAGAGGAGCGTCGACCAAAAACTGCAGGAAATAGTATTGAATTTCTTTTTGACGTTCCTCGACACGAATTCAAATGTGTAGACGTGACATTCAAAAGATAGTAGGTATAAGTAGAAAAGTTTCCAGGTACGGCCCTCTGATGAAAGTGAATCGGAGACAATCTAATTTGGAAGTTGAGAAAACAGTGGGCAAGATGAAGTGAATTGGGAGATAGGAGGATGATCAGATGAGAATTTCGGATCCTTTTTGTTGTTATTGCTGGCATTTTTTTTTATATCGCTTTATTTATCACTTGGGACTTCACTTGAAGTTAAGATTTGCTTGAAGAATAGACGTCACTTTTGGCTGAGCAGTCAAATCCAAACGAGTGTTATGAATGATGATTCTAGAACGATCTCCCAAAGTGGTTTTTTCAAGCTATTTTTATTTCAAATTACTCTGGATGAGACCTTGAAGATCGAGTTTCAACTATAGACCAAGTTTACTTTCGGGGGAAATCATAAAAATTTTCTCTCGTCAAGTGGCAGAGTTTTTAATGATTATACGATATGGCGTTGGCGTTTTCTCGCAGCATGTGCAGGATCCATTTTATATGTCTAGTCATTGGGATTGGTGTAATATCTTTTCACAATATTAGTTGGAGATCAAATGCACTGTGCAAATTCCCGAGCAGAAAAACAGTGTCCAAGGAAGAATAAGGGAGTGCTTTGCCGTGCCTAAATTTTGTACCATTGGGCTCGATTGCGATGTCGATTTCATAAAATTGTTCATTAGTGTGAAAAAAGAGAATGTGAAAAAAATCCTTAGCAATTGATCGTTTACGTTCGAGGCATGGAGAGCGTTCGAAAATTAGGGATTGTAGTCGATCTCTGGGTAGGCTGCGAGACAGCGGCATTGTTCAGAAATTGTGTGAAAATAAGCTCAAGAGTTTGACAAAGAAGCAATGGATTTCTTTGTTCATACTTCAATAAAGAAATCTAGAGAACAGAACTTGTACAATGCTATTGTTCTTTCTATAACTCTCAGGAAGTAATTCCAAACTATACCCCCTTTTCTTTCTCGTTAAGAACTCAAATACTCATTCCCAATTCAATCACACAAAAACACCTACAAATATTTACATCAACAACTAGCTTAGAAGCCGGACTTTTTAGCTACAGATCAACAATAAATCAATAAATCAATCAAGATGTGTTTTGCAAATCGAAGTCGCTGCAAGCGATGCAGCAAGGAAACCATCCAATACGTTTCCAAATGCGAGCAATACCCTGAGGTCACTGCCGAAACCGCCACCCACGCTATTCGAGGCCGACATCGCCGAATCAGATGCTGCAAGGAATGCAAACGCACCGAAAGACGACGAGCTGCAGAAGAAGCTGAATCAACCACTATACAACACCAACAGGCCAAAGCTATCATTGAATGGCAAAGATTGGAGCGACCGCTCCCATTGACCGATGAAGCTATTGCTAGTAAGTACACTGAGCTTTTCATGAATAAAGAGAGACTTCATCCTTACTGTATTGGCTTTACTGACATTCATAGAAACTACATTTCAGGACACAGACAACATATCGCAGCCCGTGCTAAGGACATCCTGGATGCACTTGCGGAAGTCGATCATGATTTGACTGATGATGAATTCCAAGTCATCTCCGTGGTTCTCTCTGAAGACACAATGTTTGACGAGTGCATTCAAAGACAAGCCGAAATCGATTCTGGCTCTAGAACCATGACCGAATCCGACAAGGGCTTTTCGTTTCATGAAGTGGGTAACACTCGAAATTTTAACAGAGCCATGGAAACAGTCACATTAGCAGCGAAAAGAAACAACTTTGGAACTTGGACCGCGGATATGCCGGGTCGTTATGTTGCCGAAGACAGAGTTCGTCGCGAAATCATCTCCTATATCGACGCCTTGGAACGTGCTAACGCAGATGATGACAGGATCGACAAATTCATCAGCCGGGTCATGCGCAAATTCCAAAACGACGAGGAGACCTTTGACTTTGATCCCAAGGCTCGCACCTTGACAAGTGGAATTCCTATATGGGGCAGAGTCGAAGATCGCAAGACCTTCTGCGAATGGAAACACGAGAACCAACAATCTTTAGATAGCCTCACAGGAAAATTCGACCGTTGGTATACACTCATAAATCAGTATCGAAAGTATTTGGTCGAAGTTGCTCCAGCCCAAGCCACTTTATTCTCCATCTCACGAAACTTGATCGCTGCACGCATGTTTCGAGCTCTCGCTGGGCGACCGGAACCAGCACCATTAGCAAACGTACCCGAGCCCGAACAACCCGAAATCCAGCCACGAGATGACGACGATGACGAACTCAGTTCGTTGGAACTAGGCGATTACATTGATTCTGATTCCGAGGACGACCCTTCCAACATGGCATTATCAGATTCGGACAACGAATCCAGCGGAATAGAGATGACACCAGACAGACAACGAATCCAGCAATCCCTTGCCGGACTCGCGCAATTGGTTCAAATCTCTAACGAATTTATTCGCGAACTCCCGGGCCTGATCGACACTGGAGCTGCCTATCTCAACCAATGCATTCGCTTCTTGGACGACCAACTGGCTAGCGATAGCTATCCCACAGAAGCAGAATGGGAGGTTGTTAGACAGTACACCGCAAACGCCATGGAGATGCTCAATCATTTGAACAATGAACGAAATGCTAGAGCTAGCAGACAAGCCGAGCAAGTCGAACAAGCCGAACAACCTACCGTTTGGCGCGAACCAACACCAGAACCAGAACCCTTTTTCGTTGATGTCACACCTATGGATGTTGAGATCATCGAAGCAGAACCCGACAACATCGCCTACGGCCGTCGCAGTATCTTTGGTCTTCCATCACCAGTAGAAGGCAGCGAATGGCTACGAGTAGAGGAGGAAAGTGAGGATGGAGACGTGTGGCGTGGTGAATTGTTTGAAGAGGATGAATAGTTGTTTTGAACAACTTTCTTTGTCTTCTCTTTCATTTCATCATCCATTGTTATTGTTCTTTGTTCTTTTCTGAACAACTTTGAAAAGATTCACGAGATATGACGAATTTCTCTCTTGCTTTGTTGGGAGTTTGGTAGGATTTGGGAATCGTGGGATATTTAAAGGAACAATAAATGAATGGCTTTGTACAATACAAAACTATAGAACAGAACATACAATGAAATTTTAGAGAATAGAAAATTTAAAAAAATACACAGATATAAACCTCAATTCCAAATGATACGTGAAATGGCAGAGTAAATTGCGATTCCCATGAATGAAGATTTATCTATATATAATGCAAACTAAGCATTTTCCCAAAGCAAGCACTTGACTGTAAGATCCGCTCACACATTATCCTAGGAAGACCAATAGATTACTTAACATCATCAACATCTTGGCTAGTTACTACTTGTTCTCGATTCTAAGTCTTCATTTCATTTATCTTCTTCCCCGAATAAAAAGGATATGAGTATATACTAGAAAGATCTTCATCTCAGACAACTCGTTAGTACTACTAATACAGTTAAATTTCCTGTAATTTGACATTTACTCGAATCGACATGAAGTCATGGATCACGAATTTCTATATGAAGATATACCCAGTACGATTCACCTCCTCTCTCACTTAGAATTTCACCAAGTATCTCTGTATCCTCACTTTCACTTTCACTCCCCTCTTCCCTCCCTCCTCTCCTTCAATATACTCCGAGAAATCCTTAGCGCTAAAACAGATTTTCGCTTGATCTCAACTTAACCTCTCTCCTCGTCTCTCGTCTTGTCTTTCTACACATTCTCTGCTCATCCCTCTCATCTTTGCTCGAGACGATTGATCACAAAGATTGCGAAACTTCTGAGAACTTTGAACCGCGCTTCTCTCATCTCATCTCACCACGAGAAACTTTTTGAGATTTCGAGAGCGGTATTTCATCCTCTTATGCGCAATAGAAATGGATACGACCAGATATCGATAGATCTCAGTACGAATATTTGGGAATAAACAAATACTAATGGTCTCATAGATCGAATTAGATTACTGAGTCCTTGTAGCCAACATCAAAATTTCCAGCTCCATCAAACAACTGATCGCGCGGAAATTTCGTGTCCGAATTTATTCCATTGAAAAAGCAACCGTATGTCATTTTTTCGCTGTCTTAATATGTAAATATTTGTATCTGCAGTTGTAGAGGTGAAGTGAATGTATTCAAGCTAATGCGATGCAAAGGACCTCGAAGTTTATCTCAAAGAATTCATCAGCGCATATCAAGTAGCACTAGACCGCCGCGAGATCATGTATCGTTTAATCTATCGTCTCGCATTCTGTGGTCACGAGTTCATTACCGGTAGGCAGAAATACGAAAAGTATCTAGCCTGGGAGGCAGAATCGAGTCGAAGAAGTGCTGCCCCTCCTGCACGTTCTCCTCCTGAAGCCGATCCTCACGATGTGCAAATCTTCGACTATGACTGTTACGAGTGCAAGCCGACGTTTGACAATAGATTTGGCATGGATATGGTGGAGCGTCGCGAAGAAGCAAGTCCCATCAAGCGAGACATGGACAAGGCAATCTTGGCTGCTGGTGGCGCGTATACCGGAAAACAGAGATATGAGATCCTGAAGCGCTTCGAAGATTACAACCACGCTCTCGAAATGATGTTTGAGGACGCCGAGCATGAACTCCAGGGTACTCAGAACGTCGCTAATCGTGTTCAGGGAGAAGCTGAGTCTGCCAAAAAGGAAGTTGCTGAATGGAAAGAGAGGTATGCGCAGTTGCTTTTGGACAAGAAAACACATGCTACTATGGGCGAGGGTAGCGAGGCTTTGGGACAAGGCTGCACCCATCTTTCTATTGATTATAGTTGTTCGTTGTGAGCATGAAGCTGTGATCGATCTGTGGCTGCTATCAAAGGTGCCATGCTTCGCCAACTGTCCTTCGAATCCGGCACCTATGCTTTGTCCGTATCAAATCGCGTCCAGATATCATCTCGACGGAAGTATGCGCGCGTCTCGAAAGTTGGCGAATAAAAAAAAGGGCATGTGTCGAAGAGTCGTCATTTCGTCTCGAAGAAACATAATGCATAGTATAAAATCTAAAAGTATCAGTCAGGTAGCTCAACCCAATAAAAAGCCTCCTCACTTCACATCACACACACGAATGAATCATGACTTCAAAAATCTGATGCCCTATGGCTATGAGAAAAAATATATAAACGTAAAATTGACTGGGTATAAGTGTTGTTAAAACGCTAAGTATCATGTTGTTGAAAATGCATCATTAAAAATCATAGTTCCACCTCCTACTCTTCCTTTCTCTTCTCTTTCCTTATAATCTTAGAGCAACCAATCCAAGAACTTGCCCCACGCAGTCGTAGGTATCGGTTCCACCGGCGCAGAACTGGCATCGAATCTCCCGGAGAACAAATCCACGTCCTTCGATCTCGACACCTTAGTTCTCTTGAATATTTTCCAGAAAACATATGGTGCGATGTAGATGACGATACCGATATAACTAGCAATGAAATCCGCCGTGTTCCAATTGCCTTTAATGAAAACACCGAAACCGGAGAAGATGACAATGATTCCGGAGCCAATTGCACCGACGTATGCGGCGAGTGGTTGGCAACGTCCTTTGAAAGGAAGGTTATTACGATCGACGCCTTGAGCAATGCAGGCGTGATGGTAACGGATATAACAAATGCAGAGAGTCATCCAGGCAAGAAGACCCGCAACCGTACTGAGGTTGAGAAGCCAAGTAAATGCCTGTGCTGCACCTCCCGAACCGAGACTTAGGTATGCTAGCGGACCGAATGCGAAGGATACGATGACAGCCCAGTATGGTACACCCCATCTGTTGACCTTAGCGAAACATTGAGGCGCTTGACGATCAACTGCCATGGCGACAATCATTCGCGCACCAATGTAACAGTAACTGTTTCCGGCGGACCAGGCAGAGGTAAGGATACATGCGTTGACAATAGATGGAAGGACGGAGATGCCGGCGTTCTTGATCGCGATGACGAAAGGTGAGGAATTGGCGTTACCGGTACCACTTACGAGAGCTGGATCGTTGGAGGGAATAATCATTCCAATGAGAAGCGTACCGAGAACATAGAAAAACAGGATTCGATAGGTAACACGCTTGACGGCCTTGGGGATTGATTTATGTGGGTTCTCGGTTTCCGCGGCAGCGACGACAACGGTTTCAACACCGATGTAAGAGAAACTGGCGTTGATGAATGCACTGAAGAATGCGAGGAAGTTACCTGTGTTCCCGGTGATTCCATCGTAGGGAACGAATGGACCTGGATCTTTCCAGTATCTAAATCCAACGGACTTGTGATTGGGTGCGCCTCCGGCTGTGATAACTATAGAGACGATGATCAATCCTATGAAACAAAGAATTTTGATGGAAGCAGTGATGACCTCTGCTTCACCGTAGAACTTGACGTTAGCGATATTGATGAGGAAGATCGCGACGAGTCCTATAGAAATCACGAGAGCGGGTGTGATGTCTGTCCAGTAAGATACTACGATGGCGGCTGCTGAAACTTCCGAAGCAATAGCAATGGTGTAACAATAACCGTAGGAAATGGCGAGAGTAAATCCAAGAGCAGGATCGACGAATCGAGTTGCAAAATGGGGGAACGATCCAGCAGTTGGGAACTGTGACTTGTAAGCTTTGGTTCGGTGAATGTTAGGTGATCGATCTGTAAAAACGTACCAGAGTGGCCAGTTCACCAATTGACTCCATTACACACCAAAGAAGAAGACCGACAACACTATAAGCCCTAAAAATTGTGTTAACACCAATTCGAGTATCGTAGCATTTGCACCAACTAGGGGTGACTTACAAGAGTAAACCCAAAGGACCGGCATTTGCTAAAGCTGCGCCAGTACCGATGAAAAGACCCGTACCAATACCACCACCAAAACCGATAAAGGTAACATGTCTAGCCTTCAATCTTCTCTGTGTATGTCCCACACCACCGACACCATAAACGGCATCCAGATGACCTGAAGCCGAATGAACTACCTCTCCATTTGCGATATCTGGTTTTCCCGGATTATCCAATGAAGTTTGAGACGGCGTCCCGTGGATACCCAATTCTTGTGAGGTGTAAGTCTTGTTCGACATGGTGGATACTTTGAATGCAGCTAAGAATTCAATTCTCTATTCACCAATACGATATAGACGCTTCTCAAAATAGATGAGAAGGATGGATAGATGTTGTAGAATAGTGGTAATGAAAATGAGAAAAATGTGAGGGAAACATCAACGCGTCTGGATAACTTGACACTTTTATTCCCTGTTGAATGAAAATTCTCCATCCCTGATGGAAGCACGCCATCACCGAGATAGTTGTCGAAATGTGAGAGAAATCCCTAAGTTCAGTCTAGACATCGGGGACTATCCTGTCCATTTGATAGTTGCCACAAAAAAATGAAATTCTCAAGTAATATTTTCACATTAGGACGAAAGCACGGGAGAAAAAGTTTATGGTAAGCATTCAGGGGTTTTACTTGGCTAGGCTTAGTTCGCGAAGGGTTTTTGCTTAGTCCAACAGTCTAGCCGTCGGAAATGATTTCATATTGTGGTAGATCTTCGGCATATGAGGGAAAGATTGGGTCAGATGTTGACCGTCGAACCATCAATTGCGTTACTCTGCTTACCTAATAATTCCTACTCAATGAAAAGTTCTAACCCCGCCACTTTGCGTGTTCGGTGGACAGTGGAAACTGGTGGTGACTCGATACTACCTACCTGGGTACTCCGTAGATAGTCGACTTGATGGACGACTCGGGGGGCTCGATGGGCTCGATGGGCTCCTATACCGGATTGTTAGAATACCATCCATCCGAATTATTATTTACAGAGTATCGACTTCTCATTTGTTAGCTTCGTTGATATGAGCCCATTGTCCCACACAAAGATAGGTATTTACTTTCAAAGTTTCAATTCTTCTTCTTCGCTTATTTTCCAGCTCCCACTAATGTCTGCCTCCCCTTTTGAGTCCCTCTTCGCGTCTTCTAGTGAAAACATAGTGGGTTGTCATAAACGTACTAAATAACGATCAAGGCTCAACTAAAAATATAAGGTTCGATTCATGGAATTCTTTAACCGTAGGTAGGCATGCCTCGTCCGTAATGTATTCGTAGCGTATGGTTAAAGTAAATCTGGAGGGGAAAAAAGTAAGAAAAAATTCAGGTGAAAGCAAAAGTAATAATTCAGTCAAGGTGGTCCTCAACTCGCAGAATGCGGCTTCTGTGGATCGAACACAGTGCCTCCAGATTAATGAACCGAAGTGAACTTCAGTCTGGCGCTCTCCCAAGTGAGCTAAAGCCGCTTGGTGTTGTGTTGAATGTTGCAAGGGTGGCCGGATTTTTCAAATATATAGGAAGTTTAGACCCAGTGAGAGTTCTGCTTTCTTACATACTGCTCTTTTTGAGTCCGAAGGCGACATGGCACTTTTCTATCCTGCCCTGTCCTTTCCCGTATTAGGTATGCCGTATCCATATCCATTTCCATCTCTAACAAACGTCACTCCATTTTTCAACAAGTGACCTTTGCTGAGGAATCTTATTTCAAGCATTGAGCGGTGCACGACAGCAAATCGATGTAACAATTGATTGAGAGTGCATATCATGATGCAGTTATACCAGCCACTTGGGCGAGCATGAGAACTGTTGACCTTGCAACTCCTCAAGATAATGTATTTGTAATTACCTAGATAAGCGCTAATATATTGCATTGAAATCCAATAACTCATTGTTCCACCTCTATTCATAATCCAACCGCTGGGTATCTATAACGCCATAGAGAAATGCTCGCTATCTCTTCATCTCTCTATTCAATTCTCTGCTCCCTCTCTTTTCGCCTATCTCTATTCAATTCTCTGCTCCCTATCCGGCGCGAGTAAAGGATCTTCTTCATCTAATGGTGTATCACCTTCATTTCCTTTGTACAGAATATAATGCTGAACAATGAAAATTACATCGAAGAAGATGCTCACGTTGCCCAACATGAGTTTGACTGGATTACCCGTTACTCCCGACCAATCTCCCTGTAGATAACTATCAATTCCCAATTGTAAAATTGATAGGACTCCACCTGCGAAATCCAGTAATATTCCCCCTATTGACCATCCAGTGGTGGATCGGTTGCGATAATTCGTAAGAACTTGAGGCATGTATTTAACAGTCGTGATAACTAGTTTGACATATGATATGACATAAACCTATGGAAAATCATGTTAGCACAAGTGTAACCAAATGACGCAGCCTGACCTCAACTTACCACATCAATCCATGCCCACCCTCTTACAACATCTTCATCCTGTCGCGCAATGACAATAACCACCGAAGTTGCGACTCCAACAATACATGCTACCGACAAGCCCATAATAGATTTGCTGACTCTTGCGCCGGGTCCCCTTTTACCTCGTTTATCAAATCCCCAAATCGATGGTTCATATTGTGATATTATGACAAAGCACATGAAGAGGGCGTGAACGGCGAAAGCGAGATCATTGAATTGAACAGTTGGGGTATGCCCATTATTTCGCAAAGCGTATTCACGTCTAATCTCTGGCGCATAAAGGAATGAGACTGTAGATACAAAGTATGCAGCAAAGCCTAGCACGTTGAGGAACGGGAAATCGATTGCGGCTCCTGAAGTAGATTTGCGCCTAAAGTTCAAGATTGGTTGGGGATAAAAAGATAGCGACCAACATGTTGTGTATATCCAACCGAACAAATAGGAAAGAAACTGAAGGAATGCAGTGGTCATTATGAAGACTATGTCATGGATGGCGACAATTTATAAATGAGGGTATCGATGTCAAGGAAATCAGTAAATGAAGAGTTAACATGATCAAGGTCTCATCCAAGTAGACCATCACGTGTGAGCACGTACTAAATTTAGAGTAACATTGAATGATTCAGTTTAATCCCGGCAGGAGCCGGGATTGTAGCGCGAAATTTTATCTTGATCTTATCGCAAAAGTCGGTGCTGATAACTTGATATCTTATCAGATTGATGAGATCCCTTTATCCGTCTATCACTTCACAAACCACTTCATGTCATAAACATCGTTGATTATTCGAAGAGACTTCAACGAAAATTTCTACCTTTTCATACGTCCCCATATGTATCCACAACAAGACATCGAGGTTGCTATTTCAACAATAGAAGAAGTGCTTCGCAAACCATGACGCCCCTCACATTCCTTGACCTCCCAGGAGAAATTCGTAACCACATCTACCAATTACTCCTCATCATCCCACCCATATCGATACCCCGTCCGCTAGGTAGTGATCCACATATATATCCACAGATTCTATCCGTCTGTCGAAGAGTCCATAATGAAGCCGAACAAATCCTTTACGGTAGCAATATCTTCATAGCGCATCCCAATCTTCTTACGGGACTACCGCGCTTGCGTTGGAAATATGATACTATCAGCTCCTCCAGATTGATATCTATCATAAAAAAATATTATATAATTGTTCGACTGGATTGCGATCCGAACTTCTCTGCGAAGAAAGCAGAAGAAGCGTTTAGCGGGGTGGATGAATTGACAATAAGGGTTGAACAATCTGCGTTTAGGGGTTCAGATTATAAGGTCCTGAGGCTCTTTGAGGGTGTGCGAGGAGTGAAGAAAGTAAGGATTTATGGGAGTGTGACTGGTTTCCCTGCATATGTTGGATGGTTGCAGGGAGTGATGATGACGCCAATGAATATTGATGTTGCACCGTTTCAAGGCGAGAAGAGTGATATCATTGGCGAGCCTTGGGATGGAAGTTGAGACATTCTATCTAAGTTGTGCTCGCGTCCGCTTTGTCTTCCCTCCGATAGTTGGATCTGAAATTTATGGCTATACAGTTGTGATGTTAAGTCAAATTCATGGAAATTTGCATGCTGGAGCTTGCATATTGCGTACATGGCAAATGACAAGTTGACATGAAACTTGCACGATGCAAGTAAGGTTATGTTGGATCTTTCCAATGTTCACTAAACGCAAGCAGAGCGTGAAAACAGGCCCGGCAAATATACCTTCACCAGGGCAACTACACGATCTGTGAGATGTCAACTGTGCTCCGACTTGATCAATGCAGCCCCTTAGTGCCCAACATCAACCAATTTTCTGGGACATGATTTTTTGAGTCGTTTGAAAAGGTTCAAAGTCCTTGGTGGATTCATCCTTGACATGAATGCAATCTTCCAAATGAGCTGAATCCGTAAGAGCGAGCAAGCAAAACATTTTTATATTAGCGGACGTTTGCAAAAGGGAAGTTGATGATTTCAGACGATTCAAATCTTACCAAGGAGTTCAATCTTTCAGTTGCTTGAAGTCTTCCTGATGGAGATAAATTGAAGTTGCAAATTCTTTTGGAGATTCTACACAATTTCAATAGCTGAATGAGTTTAATCTCTCCGGAAGATTGAAACTCCTGTGATTGGTTGAAGATTTCAAACGAGGTTTTTGCAGAGACACCCGAGTAACTCCAGCTATCCTCACTGACTTGCATCGAAATACGATTTTAATTCACTTTAAAATTGATATTAAAACGCAATGCAGTGATACACAGACAATGTGAAGGAGATATTATAAGACGAAGGTGAGAATACGTTTCTTCGTTTTTAAATAACCTCTTACCATTCTTTTCCACCGACAGAGCTGTTTCCCGAAATGGTGGGAAACTACAGAACAACAAACATTGATTCTCTTCTTCTCGCAACTTCTCTCACAATACTACAACAACTTTATTCGACAACCATTCTTCCAGTCATACTCCGATCCACTCTTTCAATAATACTCAATATTCAAAATCCTAAATATGGCTTCCAACAGCAATTGTTTCTTTTTGGAAAACTTCCCTTTAGAAATCAGGACTCAGATCTACAAAGAACTACTGGTCAAAAAGATTCTGGGCACTGCAGACTCTGTATCCAGAAGCGCGGGCTATGGAGCTGACATAAAATACGGTTTGTCACCACAAGTATTGAGAGTCTGCCATCAAATTCACGTCGAGGCCTTGGATGTCCTATACATAGAAAATACCTTTTACATCGCATGCTTTCGAGTAGATAATCACCTTTCTATGGATATGGGTGCAGGAAGTGATGATGAAAATCCAACTGCCGTACAGTACGTCGAAGGACCTCTTGTGGAATTATGCCCTCTTACGAGATATCAGAACAACCACACCAAAATGCCATTTCCCATTCCAAATCTTGGTAATTGCTCTGCTGTGTCGAGAGTTCGCAAGTGGCGTGTGGTAGTTAGCAGACTCACATCTGCTGGTGGCAGTTGGGACCCAATTTGGAGTTTACGTGAATTTTGCGAAGTTATCTCTCAAGATCCTCCGATATCGTTGGAACTATTGATTTTGCCTTGTGGCTTGGACTATGGTCGGAACAACAATTATTCTTTCGACAGCTACGAACAGGTCTTGAAGCCTTTGAGAATCCTACGCAATATCCAGACATGTGCAATCAATCAAGCTTGCGCGACCGATGTTCCTGATATCATTAAACTCGCTGATGATGGGTTGGTGGAGAGATTTACAGAAGGAGATCGAGCTCTAGCAGACTGGGAACTTCCTACAGATTTGGAGATGGAGATAGAAACACTTACAACTGGTCAACAACCCCTGGATATCCGCCACATGATGCATAGGAACCTCGTGGCTTACGCGCGAACCTTTGAGCGGCATCGGCCTTACAAAATGCAAATGGGCTTAAGACGAGAAGATATCACACGGATTGATTCTAGGTGTCTCGAGTATGCCGAGTTCCTCGATACGGGTTCTTTCAACCCTTTCATCGAGCCAACCCTTCATCCACTTGAATTCGAACTTCGCAACTGTCAAGACGCCGTCATGAATTCAGGCGAAGACGAATGGACATTCAAAGAACATCGCAAGCACACCCTCACGCACCTCGAGCGACAATGGAACCAAATCATGAATGCCAATCATAGACTAACGACGTTTATAAAGAAAGAGAAAGTTCCCGGTGGCATATTCGACGCTGTTGAGAGAAAGAATGAAAAATTGGGATTTTCAAATAATACATGGGCAATACAAGATCCAGATAGAGAACAAAAGATCTGTCTCTCTTTAGTATACCTCAAGCGCTACGCCAAAGCTTTCAAAAGACATTTAACCTCTGCAATAGAAGCCCAGATTCACTCCCAACGTCTTCTCTACAACAGCCATTACAAAAACCTACCACGCGATCGTCTGATCAAGCACTTAATGACAGACCATCAAGTCGGCAAGATCCGGCACTTCATCACAAAGTTCAGCACGGCGGTCGATATGTGCGATCAACAATATCTCGAAATCTTGACGGCGCGAAAAGCCCTCTTCGATTACGACGGATTGGGAGAATACGAATGCGGAGATTTTAATTTACATAAGGGATTATCGGTGGAAATGATTAATTGGAGCGTTAATGAGCGGGATTTGACGCCGCAGCAATTGTTGGATTCGGATGATTATGGCGAGATTAGTGATGATGATAGTGATTGGTCTGATTATTTCTGAGCTTCTGGATCTGGGTCTTTTGAGCTGGATGTTGGTTGTACTGATCAGCGTGGATGATTGTCTTTATGGCATGGGTCGTATAATTGTTAGAATTGTACGATTAATATAAGCGGGTCTTTGTTTCAAGGAATATGAGGAATGGTTTTGTGTTGTGACTTTAGTTTGTGATTATCTGTTTAGGAGCACTTGAGAAGCTGTAAGGATGGAGTGACTCGATTATTGGATGAATGGATCTTTGAATTAGGGGAATTTTCCTCCAAGCCTTTATCACTGGGATCCTTAATGTTGGATATTCACTTAACTCATTCAAAAGTTCGAAAGTTCGAGGATATTTACAAATGCTCATTATAGAAAAGATACATACGACAAAGATGACTCAACTTAAAAAACAGAAACGATCTGCAAAAGCAACATAGATTTGCGACTACTAAAGGGGAATCCTACATCACACACTAAAACGCCCTTCTCTATATGCAACCGATGCACTCCCCATTCTAATTTTGACGCCAGCCCAAATACCACTACCTCGCTCTGCCTGTGCTAAAATGCAACCCGATTGGGGTGTTGATTCAACTAGCCTCTGGCTCAATTCCGATCAATACTATCCAGCTCTGGGAAATACTGCGCTATTTTATTTCTGCTGTCAGAATTTTTTGTCAGTTCTGGTGTATCAGGCGTATCTATGTAATCGACTCCTGACGCTCCATTGGATGCTCCAGCATTCATTGTGTTAGCTGGTATTTGTACGATTGCAGGGGCAGGAGCCGCAGCTCGCTTCTTTTTGATGTTGCCTTGTTCTCCAGACTTGTTGGAAGAAATCGAGGGACGAGATGCTGCTGGTGTGGCATGTCTAATATCTGAGATTGCTGATGTGTGTGATGCGTTATTCACCGTATTGGGATCATAATTTTCCCTTGGTGATAACATGGCTGATGATGGGTTGATTGTTCTGGTAAGTGATTGATGTAATAGTGTAGATCCAGTAGGAGCTAGCGTAGGAGCTGGCGTTGATTTTTCATTGGTGACGAGACCCTTCTCGGTAACGAATTGAGAGGATCGCGAATGATATGGGTTGTGGTTATAATACTCGTCGATAATTGGATGTACCATAACAGTTTGCTTGTGAATTGTCAAAGTGGAATTGGTTGGAACTGTCACCCAGCTTTCTGTAAATGTATTAGAAATGTCTACTCCACATACTGGGTAGCTGCAGTAATAGTGCCATCAGACAAGCGAGTAAATGAAAATGCAGGGTTTTGACGAGAGCCCCTGAAGAAAATTGAAAAATAAATCACTAGCCACCACACGAACTAGTCGAGCTTTAGTCCTTGTCTAATTTTCGCCTATCTGCTGATGTGCAACATAAAGACAATTTTCCAATTCTGAGTTCTCGTTTGGGTAATCTTCACAGGACCAAAACCTTCAGTCAATAGAACTCGGTTGTGGCAATACCTACCGCTTTTTATCTTTGCCCTTGGCAAGATGAAGTAGTGGGATATGTGATACAGAAGTAGGAAACAAGGGAGATCAATTACCTCTTTCGAATGTTAACGGTTCACTTGCGACGAGGACGATATCAGCACCCTTATCACGACGGTCCATTTGATATTCGCCTTTGTTGCTTTTGTCCTCCCATGTAGTACCGGAGGAGTAGTACAGACTAGCTGCCTCATCGGTTTTGCTACTGACATAACGAGTACAAACAATACTATGCCCGTCGGTTATTGCAAAATTCAACAAGCTTCGAATGTCCAGATTTTCCTCCTCGATTGTCTTTTCTGGGATTGCGGCAATGAAATCGTTGATCTGTTTTATGGTGGCTAGCATGGCATGCCTTAAAACAGTTGGACCAAATCCCTCAGCTGGTGGAGCACTTGGGTTATGACCCATTCTCTCAAGTGTGTCCAGGTATAATGCGAATGCCCATTCACTGTCGGTTCCTCCGTGAACTCCAAGATACCATTTGTCGGCCAGTCTTTCGCCCAGGCGTCTTTTTATGTGCTTCCAACCACCCAATCCACCATTATGCATCCACATCAAACTCCCGTGGGAGAAAGGGTGGCAGTTATCATCGCTGAGGGAACCTTCGGTGGTAGCTCGTACGTGAGCAAATATGAGTGGTGAAGCGGTCTTTGAAGCAATTCGTTGAAGGTTGATACAGTTCCACGCAGGAATAGTAGATGTGAATATACATGGCTCAGGTCCAAGCTCAGGTTCTGTGTAATAACCAATCCCAAATCCATCGCCTGCAAATATTATGAGTCACCGTGTTCACAAATCATGAAGATCAGAAACTACTAACCGTTATGAGGTCTTCTCATGTCCAAACGAAGGCGAGAGTCGAAAGACTGATTAAGAATTGAGTGGGTGGGTTCCAAAATGATTTTAGAAAGCAAGATGGCATCTGAGCCTTTATATACCTTACTATCATGAGTATTCTGCTCCTATCCAAGAGTTGGGGTTGTTTGGCTCACCAGAAAGCGACACATCTTGTCTTTCGTCGAGGATTGGTTTCTCGCGACTTCGATAATTTGGAGGCAATTCTCTGGAGATTCAATGAATACAAATGGGATATGGTCGTGCAATATTTGTTGCTAACAAGTCAAGGAACGTTGGGAGTTGTGTGCTCACACTCAAGGGAGCAATCGCGAGGCTGAAGGGGAAATAACGGTATGGCGTAATCTGTTGGGTGCTGAGACACAAATTAAGATCCAAGCCCAACGGATAAAAGAAGCAAGTTGAGAAATTCCAATTTCGGCAGTAGTTTCGTTTATAATATGTAGATCCAAGAGTATTTACAACAATGAATTGAGGATATATACAGGAAATTTAGCAAACAAAATATTGTAATTGTTGTGGAGTTGTTATCGTCTGATAACCCCTCAAGGCTGGACATTATGGGGTTTCCTTTGATCTCATTCACTCTCAGCCGCCCGCCAAAATTGAAGTTCGTTATCAAGCCACAATCATAACTCACTAGCCACAGATACTGCACGCCACTTGTGATTCGACCTTTATTCATGCAAGAACATGTGGAATTCAAGCACCCATATACTAAGTGGACAACAAAACCAGCAGAATGAAATTTATTGCTTCATGATCCTACATTTTCCTAAAGGATTGATACAATCTTAAGTTTGTCCAGTATGAGTGGGAGGCTGCTATCGGCGAGGCTTCTGCCCGCGGCTCAACGTATCAACTCACAATCTGCCAGACATTTCCATCATAAGGCGGTATCTACCGCTGGTGGTCTACTCAGATCAGAATCCGCCGTTCGTATTGCAAGAGGAAGATTATGGCCAGCAGGACATACACCATTCTCTAATGCAGTGGTCGTTCGAAATGCTTCATTTGTTCGCATCCTACCAAACATATTGTTAAAGTTTGCAAGAATACCTGCTCTTTTCGCTGGAGTGACTGTCGGTGGTTTAGCATATATTCAATATCAGGCTACCCGTTAGTTTATCTGCTCCTCCCTCTGAAAGCGTGCTAACTTTAGACATCTGCAGAGGCTGGTAATTATGTTGCAGACATCTTCAACACAACAACGAATACTGTGTCTGGAGTAGCAGGTGGTTTGTTCGGCAGTGCAAAAGATATTGCAAGTCAAACACGATCAGGATGGGAGAAAACAAAGGAATCCGTCGAATTGCCGGAATGGATGCAAAAGGTATTACGAATTCATGAAGAGATTGGGGAAGGAAATGGTGGAGGTGGGGGTGGGGGCCCTGGCGGGGAACCACCCAAACAAAGTAGAATGGGAGCTGCAGCTGCAGGAGGAAGTGCTGCCGCCTACGGATATGATCAATATTCAGAAGACGATAGATCTCCCGCAGTTGCTGCCCGAGATGATCAAATGATGGTTCTGACCAAAAAAATGATTGAGATCAGAACTATATTGCAGACTGTGGGACAGTCAAATGCTCTTACTTTACCATCAATTGTGGTTATTGGCTCACAATCATCGGGGAAAAGCTCTGTGCTAGAAGCAATCGTAGGACATGAATTCTTACCTAAGGGTTCAAATATGGTTACACGACGACCCATAGAGTTGACCCTCGTCAACACCCCTGATTCACAGGCGGAATATGGAGAATTTCCTGCTCTTGGTCTAGGAAAAATCACTGACTTCTCACACATCCAAAGGACATTGACGGAACTGAATTTGGCCGTTCCTGACACAGAATGTGTTTCCGATGACCCAATTCAATTAACCATCTCTTCACCCCATGTTCCTGACTTATCGCTCATCGATCTGCCTGGATATATCCAGGTTGTTGGTGAAGATCAACCTGCGCAACTGAAGCAAAAAATAGCCGATTTGTGCGACAAGTACATTCAACCTCCTAATGTCATTCTGGCTATTTCTGCTGCAGACGTGGATTTAGCCAACTCAACTGCTTTAAGAGCAAGCCGAAGAGTTGATCCACGAGGTGAACGTACTATTGGCGTCATCACAAAGATGGACCTCGTCGATCCTGCTAGAGGAGTCTCCATCCTCAATGATCGAAAATACCCCTTAAGACTCGGTTATGTTGGTGTTGTGTCACGAGCACCACAACAATCACAAACTAGATCATTGTTCAAAGCAGGAAATGGAAGTATCTCGGAAGCCATCATCAAGAATGAGCACGCATTCTTTACGTCTCATCCTATGGAGTATGGACCTGATGCTGGACTAAATGTCGGCACTACCACTCTCCGTAAGAAGCTTATGCATGTACTCGAGCAAACCATGGCGGCGAGTCTTCAAACTACTAGCGATGCCATCCACCAAGAGCTTGAAGAAGCAACTTATGAGTTCAAGGTTCAATATAACGACCGTCCTCTATCAGCAGAATCTTACCTTGCCGAGAGTCTAGATGCTTTCAAGCATTCATTCAAGGAATTTGCCGAAACTTTTGGACGACCACAAGTTCGTGAGATGCTAAAAGAAGAGCTTGATCAACGAGTGTTGGATCTTTTAGCTGCACGTTACTGGAACAGACCTATTTCGGATCTTTCACCCTCATCACCAGAACCCAATACACTAGCCGAGCTCCCAACAGCTGACCCAGACTCCCTTTTCTGGCACCGTAAACTTGATGCCTCTACCTCTGCCCTTACCAAACTCGGCATTGGTCGTCTTGCAACTCAAGTTGTAGCCAATGCAATTCAAAGCCATGTTGATCGTTTAATATCCCAATCGACGTTTGCAGCTCACCCATTCGCTCGTCAAGCTATCACCGATGCTGCAGCTGGCATTCTGAACGAGAGGTTCTATAGTACAAGTGATCAAGTTGAGAACTGTATAAAGCCATATAAGTTTGAAATCGATGTTGAAGATAGTGAATGGTCACGAGGTAGAGAAAATGTCACCTCTGTGTTGAAGAATGAACTCAAAGCTTGTGAAGATGCATCTAAAAATTTGGAGCAACACGTTGGTGGAAGAAAGAAGTTGAGAGATGTGATGAGTTTTGTGGACAAAGCTAGAAAGGGTGAAATTATTGTTGATGGTGACGCTAGTGGTGCTGGCGGGTTCAGTTCTGCTTTGTTGCAAAAAGGTATTTTCATATCCTCTTCCATCTTTTATGCACATGGCTAACACTCTTATCAGGTCGTGAAGCGGTCTTTCTCCGCGATCGCTCCATCCTCCTCGCTCTTCGACTCAAAGCCCTTAAATCTACCCAATGCGCCTCCCTCAAAAACAAGTACTATTGTCCCGAAGTCTTCCTCGACGTCGTCTCCACCAAACTCACTTCAACTGCTGTTCTTTTTCTAAACGTCGAACTCCTCTCCGAATTCTTCTACCAATTCCCTAGAGAATTGGATCAAAGATTAGGCAGAGGTTTAACAAAAGAAGAAGTTGAGAAGTTTGCGAGAGAGGATAAGAAGGTTGAGAGACATCTTGAAGTTATTAGGAGGAAAGAGTTATTGGAGTTGGTCTTGGGGAAAATGGAAGGGTTGAGAGATTTACGCGAGTTGGATAATGGAGAGGCAAGAAGACCTCAGAGGGGACCCAAGAATGGGAGAGGAGGGCCTGGGAAGGAGGGTGTTAGAGGACCTGGTGGAAAAGAAAACGGAAGGGGTGGATGGAGTTTATTTTAGTTGATAGAACGTTTTGGCGAAAAAGGAATGTGGAGGGGAGGTTGGATTGATGAAGAATTACTAGCAGGCGAGCAAGCGAAAGCAAGCAATGAATGATTACGGCGTTAGGGATTGATTGAAAAGGAATAGTACGAAAATATTGTATATCCTTGTCTGGGTCGATGGTTGTTCGGCGGTGGTTGTTGAGGAGATACCTATTCCTTTATCTGCTCTACATGACATGATGATGAATGCAACGACTTTTTTTGGTTATATTCTCAATCTCACCTTGCGTTCATTTTGTTTCACGTGTACGTGTCCAAGACTCGAATGTGAAGATTCGAATGTGCGGGAGAAGATGGAGATTTAGAGCAAGATGTCATGATGAGTATGCAAATAATCGTATATTTAAGGTGATGAATGCTATATGCGCTACAAATCGTTGCCCTCTTTTCCATGAAAACCTTGGATGCGCCTTGTTACATCAAGAGGTGAATTGGAACTAGATATCTATTAATAGCGGCCAATTTTCCTGTCCGACCAATACTCATAATCGTTGGCTCATACAAGAGAAATAAAACATGAAAGGTATCCCAATAAAATCATTTACCGTCAACAACCAATTGTGTCGTCACTTCCCACTTCATCCCTGCACCTTTTCCATATCCACCCCCTAGTCTATTTCTAATCAATGTCTTAATTTTCTCTCTCAGTTTTAATACATTTCCTTCATCGCCTCTAACTCTTAATTTGAGATTTGCCATACATAAGCCATAATGTACTTGCCAAAATCTTGCTTCTTCAACAGTGGAAACTGTTGGTTCGGACTCAATTTCCTTCATAACTTCTGAAACTCCGGCACCAGAGTAGGACATCAAAAGCATGAGTCCCTGAGCGGTAGCTAGACGGACACCGAGAAGGAACATGGAGACCGCGATAACGGTACAGAGAAGACGGTCTAGCCAGATATAGAGAGAAATGGTTAAGAGAGGGAGGAGAAGCATGATGGTGCTGCAACTAAGAGTTAGGAAATGCGAAGGATTTGAGAGAACCGAAGGGAGAAATGATATATAGGCGAAACGCATTGCTTTTCCTATTCGTGCGTGGTTCTTGAGCCCAATTGCTGAGACGAGAGTCGCTACTATTGAGAGTAAAGCGGCGGTGTCAACCGAGCCGGGACTAACTCGTTGATGAGAATGAGGGTGATGAGGGGAATGGTCGCCTAATCCTTCCAAAACATGTTTTAGGTTGTGAGATATCAGATCGAAACCCATGAATAGTAGGAATACCGACATGGCGAATCCCGCTAGTACTTCTGCACGTTCGAGCCCAAATGGATGACGGATAGAAGATCGTTTCCAAACTTCGAAATTACAGAATACATCCACCACGACACAAATAGTGGCAGATACGGCATCGAAAAATATAAGATGGGATAGTGCGGTGAGGGCGAGAGAACCTTGGGCGCTATAGAGAACGAAGGCGGATATCAAAGCGTGGCAGAGACACCAGGCTATTCGAGTAGTTTGTTCTTTGGACATGCTTTTCCATGCTTCTTTAAAGGTGGGTATGGGAAGAGAGGCGGGGAGTGCGAGGGGTGCTCGAGGAGGTGGTTCGAGGAAAATTTGATGTTGAGTTGAGACACTACTGTGTTTATATCTATGACCTCTTCGCTGGCCAATATTCTGGTGCATTGTGTTAGTTAAGAGATCTAATGTCATTATTTAACGTTCGCATACCGATTTGGCAACTGGCGCATCTTTTATAGTTTGAGTCTGAAAGTTAAAAGGATTCGCAGCTCCTCTTGCAGGTGGTACACTCATCATTCCGTCTGGTTGAAGGTTGGGACTTGAGAAGCCCGAAGGAGGAGACATTGGGGTTCTCATTGAACCAAATCTACCTGAGTTTGAGAATGTAGGTGAGAGAGCATTGGGATCCAAAAGTATCTCTGAGTGCACGGTTCGTGAGGTGCCATCTTGGTGTTCCCATGTATATCTGCCTTGCTCTTGTGGAATAGGAGTTGGAGGAGTGGGTGTCCTCGGGGGGGCTGGAATAGGAAGGCTCGAAGCCATGGTTTGATATTTAATAAATTTGGGGTTTCACGAAAACACGGTTCATCAATTGGTCGAAGATATCATCAATTCATCCATTTATGATGCGCAATTGGTACGAAACGTTTCGTAATTCGTCATGGAAAGTGGTTGTGATATATAAATGGATCTGGTAATCTCTCTGCTTCCTATTTTGGATATCTATACCAGGGATAAGTGTCACCGCCCGGCATTATGCAAGACGGTTAAGTTACGTAAGCTAGATTTTACCTCAATTCAACCTCGTTTGATATTAAGCTTAAGCAAAGCTCTAGACCCAACAGACCCCATAGCCAAAGCTTTCTCCATCACAACCATCAAAACTATATTCATTTGAATATATTCATGAATACCCTTCGATGCGGCAGTCTATAAGACCCTGGATTGTCAGATCTACTTGGACATCGTGATTCAGTATTTTGATTGTTATCGACAATTGAAGCTCTCTCTCATCCTCGGCATAACACGTTCAATTTCCACAAGCGCTTAGTCGCCCAGCAACCATCTGGGAAAGCCAATTAGATCACTACGTCTACTTCTTTAAACTGTCACTACAGAAGAGCGAGTTGGAATGTGAAGTTGCGAAACCACGTGTCCTTAGACCATCAGACAGTTGCGGACAAAGCTTGCGTTCTTCAACATTTGCGTGGAGAACTCATCCTAGAAGCGCAAACTCATATCTTCTCGGCATGAATCTACTTTCGTAACATTTGTTAGCAGAGTCATTTACGAAATTATGGAGAAAGAAGTTGGTTCAAATGGTATTTCACATGACCATGCTGGGGTATTAGTCAACGAACCCGAAGAAATACAAGTTGAACCCAAACAGGGGGGGCACAGAAGAACACTATCTGGAAACATCATGTCTAAACTATCATTTTTATCAGGGCCACGCAGTCCAGAGTCTCCGCCTCGGGATGAACCAATGTCACCCAAGAGATCGACTAGTAGAGCTATGGCTGTTGCAGTTCAACAGCAGAAGACCAGAAGAAGAAAGGGTTCATTGAGAAAGGTTGCACTTCTTGGTCGAGGAGCTCAAAGAGAAAGGAAAGAGTCCAAAGCCATTCCTTTTGATTCCACGCAACACAGTCAATATTCTAACAATACAATGCTAAATCCCGCTTCACCCGAGAATATCCGACCTGTGAATAGTCTTGGATTGGGATTATCTGACGAAACTCCTCGTCCTTCCATGGATGGCTTAGCCAACAGAAATAATAACACTTTACTGCCACCTATCAAAACTCTTCCCATGGGTGCTAATGACCATATCGTCACATCACCAACGATAGCCACGAGTCCAACTCTAACCTACACATCTACTACGGATGAAGAGGACTTACTCAGTATTCCATCACATAATCTGCCAGCTGCAGCTCGTGGAGGACCACCATCATCTGGTTCAGATTCATACTTTCCACCTGGTGCAGGCTCTACAATTCGTCGTCGGCCATCTCAAAAACAGAAGTCTCCATTATCTATAGGCGGACTCGCCGCAAGTCCACTTCCTTTACCAGATGCCGAATGGGATTACTCGGAAACTGAATGGTGGGGTTGGGTTATACTAATTGTAACCTGGATTGTGTTTGTTACTGGTATGGGTTCATGTCTAGGGGTATGGAGTTGGGCTTGGGATGTTGGAGAAACTCCTTATGCTCCTCCTGAGTTGGAGGATGATCCAACATTACCGATTGTAGGATATTATCCTGCATTGATTATTTTGACGTCGGTAATGGCTTGGGTATGGGTAGTCGTTGCTTGGGTTGGGATGAAATACTTCCGGCATGCGAAAATTAGTGGAGATTGAAATGCTATATTTAATGATAATGTTAATTTACGGATGAAGGTGTATTTAAGGGATTTATAAAAATCTTATCGATGAGCACGTCAAGTGAAGATTGATTTGCAAAGCAAACGACAATCAATGAATACGTTGAGATTACAGTGGAAATCAGAATCACCACGTACGATCAATGAGCACGTGAATTGTTTGACTCTTCTCTTCATTTATAGAGCTCTCATCCGAAGAAGAAGTGGAGGGCTGGCTATGATCTGATGAACCGGATATCAAAGATCATCGTTGAGCTATAGGTACCATCAAATTTATCACCAAGTCTGGTAATAAATATCTTGTCGCCTTTCGATCTGCTAGTATTCGTGTGCGGAAGGATACCTATATTCAGATGGGTCATATGATGGGTCGCGTATAGGCGTTTTCCGTTGATACGAAGAGAAGGTTTTCGCTGTTCATGCAGAGGAATATTCGTTACTCCCTTGATTATGTCCAAGGTGATGACTATTTTACCATTTAGAGATTGTGTGGTATGCCGTTGCATGTCGAACAGGTACTAGAGGAGATGTAGATTCGCTGTCAAAATCCGAACGGTTAGATGCAGTAGCCTGGAGATTCTGCTTATTGAATCAAGTCCCTGGATTTCACTTGAATGTAGTACCAAAGAACAACATCATCTATTCGTGAGAGGAAGAAGGAAAAACAATAATATATTAGTGGTTGTGAAGTTGACTCTTTGGCCAGGATGTGTATCCGCTGACAAGACAGCACTCGATATTTTTGTTGTTTGAGAAGATTGCATTCCTGATATAATGTCATGAAACCATATACTTTCCCCATGCTTCGTTGTGCTTCAGCATCGAAAACATGTCATTGAGTACAACATACACTACATAGAAACGAATTAACAGGTGAAATTGAATGTAATGAATATTTTCTCGACCACATCTTTCATAATTTGCACAATTATATGCCAGGGCGGTGAGATCTTAGCGCCAATCATAATTTGTCCGAGCTCGAAAAAAAGATTCCCGCATCAAAAAATAAATCTCGAATTTCGCAAGCTCAATAACCAAAACATTCGATCCTCAATTGACAGTGCACAACACCGTCAAAATGGTTACCAAAAGTAAATTGAAGATGGCGCTTGCAGCCGATAAGAAAATCGATTTCCAAAAACAACATCAAAAGAAACAGGCTAAACTCGCGAGAAAGGGAAAGCCTGCGAAGGTTGAGGAGAAGAGCTCGAAGAAGGGAAAGGTTGAACAGGAATGGGAGGATGTTGAGGAAGAGAGTGGTGATGAGGAGGATGAGGATGTTGAAGAGGGTGATAGTGAGGATGATGAGGAAGAGGAGGAAGGAAATGGTCCTACTGAAGTATATGCACTTTCAAATCCATTATTTACCAATACTAATAATCACACAGATTGACTTCGCAGCAATCGACGAAAGTGATAGTGATTCTTCCCTCGGTGGAGATGACGATGAAGAAGAGGATGACGAAGACGAAGATGATGAAGATATCCCCATGTCCGACCTTGAAGATCTTGAAGATGAAGAAAGAGAAGATATGATCCCTCATCAACGTCTCACCATAAACAATACAATTGCTCTTACTGCAGCCCTCAAACGAATCGCCCTCCCAGTTGCCAATCTCCCATTCTCCGAACATCAATCTATCACATCTGCCAAACCTACGGAAATCGAAGATGTCTCTGATGATTTGAAGCGCGAATTGGCATTCTATTCTCAGTCACTCGAGGCTGTTAAATCTGCGCGATTACTCTTAAAGGCAGAAGGTGTTTCATTTACTAGACCTACCGATTATTTCGCCGAAATGGTTAAGGCCGATGAACATATGGAGAAAATCAAGAGAAAGTTGATCGATGAAGCCGCTGGAAAGAAGGCATCTGCAGATGCAAGGAAACAGAGAGATTTGAAGAAATTCGGAAAGCAAGTTCAAGTCGCCAAATTACAAGAGAGAGACAAAGAAAGGAAGCAAACTTTGGATAAAATCAAGACTTTGAAGAGAAGTATGTCGCAATTCATTTTCAAGGTAGTTTGATAACATATACTAACAAATAACAGAACGTCAAGGTGCCGACAATGAAAATACAAATGAAGCAGATCTCTTTGATGTTGCTCTCGAAGAAGAAACCAAATCTACTGGTGGTCGAAATGATCGTAAGGGAGGTCCAAACAAGAGACAAAAGAAAGACGAGAAATTCGGACATGGTGGTAAGAAGAGATTTAAGAAGAGTGGTGATGCTATGAGTAGTGGAGATTTGTCTGGATTCTCGGTCAAGAAGATGAAGGGAGGTGGGGCTAAGGGTGGTGCCAAATCTCGACCTGGAAAGGCTAGGAGAGCAGGTGGAAAGAAATAGTGTGGTTAATATGAAAGGGAAAAGTATTAAGGGGATAATTTGAGATTGGCGTTTTGGGGATCATGGAATGCATGTTCAATTCTTTGGGATGATGTAGGACATGTGTGTGTGAGGAAGATCAGAGGAGATGTTGTAGAATACCATGAATGTCTTTGTCTTCATCATTATTCTTGTTTCTTGCTAGTGAGGGTGTCAAATTGAAGAGTAGAGGGATGTTTTCATACTTTTCGATGTGATTCGAATATTCCAGTTAGGGGTGGAATGCTGCTATTAACCAAAATGAAACCTCTCCCAAGCGGAATTTTCCTTATCAAAGTTGACATATATACATATACATATGCTCCCACCCCATCCCCCCCGCTTTCCTCTTCACATTATTCCTTGCTTAGTTCATTACTAGAATTCGGATTTTATTTCTAGCATCTTAAATTCTTAGAAGTATTTATTTGCTCGTTTCATTGTTTATTATTCTCTTCCTCTCTATACTATTTCTTACTTCTATTATTTCATTCTTATACTCGACGTTTTAATCTATTAGTTCCTTTTTGAAGCTTTATTTATTCGTTTAGTTATTTATTTCTTTAGTTGTTAATAAGTAAATAAGTAATCACGACCTACGAAATGTAGTTTGCTACTCCGGGTTTTGAGACTTAGAAAGTATATAATTCCGCTGCTGAGGGGTTTTAATTAGATAGATTAGTTGAGTTGTATATAATATAGTATATGATATATACGTGAAATTTATAGTTTATACTCTATAGTTTATCAGTTTGTGATTTTATAGTAGGTGTATAAATATATGTATAATATTTCAAAGATATATATATACTTTTTAAAGACGTGTAATTTTACTCATTTAGAATAATAGAGTTTAAGATTTGAGATTTGGATTTCGTATCTTGATTTTTAAGAGATGTTGATTTGAGAAGGATACGGAAGATATAGTACCCATGTATTGTAGGTTCTAATTGTCTAATTGTATTCTATCTAAAGAGCTAGCTATATAGAAAGTAGTAGGCTGTATATAGACACTATTGAAAGAGCTAGTCTCTTCCGCATTCGCTTAATCCCTTTAATATAGTAGTCATTGTATTGAAGTTATTTCTTTAACGTGAATTCCCTTGTTCATATAAGAGATATAAAAGATAGAAGATAGTAAGTAATAAGAGAATAAGAAAATAAGAATCTGAATAATCTATTAGACTCTCTTATAAACTATATGAATATAGACCTAAGTTAAAGGCCTTTATAGTTCATTTTAAACGAAAGTAAAGACTGGTTCTTTTAATAGTCCTTATATAAGAACTATTCCCCTTATAGTTGACTAGCTTGTTAGACTGAATACATATCGACAACTAGATTCTACATTTAGATTCTATATTACTTATATTCTACCTCAACTAACACTTACTCTCTTCTTCTTCTTTTTCTCATTATCCTCTTTATTCGCTCTACTTCTCTATTCTTTTACTCATCTATTTATCTTCTTATTATATAATATTATTAATCTATTTCCTATTCTCTTCTTTTTATAAATATATTTTCAAGATTATATTTCATTTTACATTTTATCTTTACTTTCTATCTCTCATCTCTTATTTTCCTTATATTCTCTTTTCTTTCTATCTTCTTCTTACTCTTTTTTATTTATTTATCTCTATCTACTCATTTCTATCTACTCATTTCCTCCTCCCTCAACTTATTATAATTCTATCTCTACTTGTGTGAACAAGGGAATTCACTTCAAGGTAATTCACTTCAAGGGAATGACTTCAATACAATAGCTACTGTATCAAAGGTATTAAGCGAATGCAGAAGAGACTAGCTCTTTCAGTAATGCCTATATAAAGCCTACTACTTCTCTATATAGCTATCTCTTCAGATAAAATACAATTAGACAATTAGAACCTGCAATACATGGGTACTATGTCTTCCGTATCCTTCTCGAACCAACACTACTCATTCTCATCTACTAATTTACTATCACGGAAATCACCGTCTTGTACAACACCACGTAATTAAACATAATACTCCTCCAGAGTATATACTCCTATAATCACAAAACACTCTCTTATTATATTACATTAGTAAACCCTAATACCTAATTAAACGATTCCATCGCCTAATCAGAGTATATAAGATAGATATAATCCTTATAATCATACCTCAAGTCAATCTAGTTTATTATTACTATATATACCTATTATACAATCAAAGTAACCAATCGACATAGCTATTCCTTCGCAATATTTACTTATTCATTAACTTATTCTATTCAATCTCGATTTACTCACCCATCTATCTAACTATTATATTTACTCAACTATTTATTCACTATCATCTCCACCCTCTCTATTTCAAACTAAATCAAACTAATTATTCCTTCTCCATTCTCTCTATCTCTATCCTTTTTATTTATTCCCTACTCTTTCCTTTTCTTTCCTTTTCTCTCCTTTCTTCTCCTTTCCTCTCCTTTCCTCTCCTTTCCTCTCCTTTCCTCTCCTTCCCTTTCCTTCCCTTTCCTTTCCTCTTTCCCTTTACTCTTTATTCATCTATTTACATACTCTTTCATCCATTCATCTACCTATCTACCCATTCACCCATTCATCTATCTACAATTCAATTCCCAATACTATACTTTCTATATCTACTTAAATACATCTAGTAAACTTATTCTCTTTATCTTTTTTTAATTTTTATTTCCATATCTCTATTTTCACATTACTATATTCACATCACTCCCATCCATCTTATGTCCCTCAGTTCCCTCCATTCACTCTCATCTACTCGATTTCCCTCACTCCGCTTTACTTTACTTCTCTCATCTAACGCCTACCTAGGGTTAGGGTTAGGTAACGTCTATCCATCCATCCATCCACTCCCCAAAAAAACAATCATATTAATTTAAATCATTAAATTATAATTTACGATTTATTACTCATTCACCTATTCATTCTTTATTTATTTATTTATCCATCTACTTATCTATTGCCCCACTCTCCTACACATACATACATATCCCTTTCTTACCCATCTCTCTATTCTCTATTTCCCTCTCATTTCACTCTCACTTATACATCTATCCACCTAAATACTTACCACCTACCCTCGTCCACCTACCTAATATTCATTCACCTCAATACCCATCTACTCACCACATCACCTACATCCCATTATGTATCTTATAATCAATCTACCAACCCTTCTACACCCACTCCTCACCCACTTCTCTTCACACCTATTCTTCTATATTCATTCATCCCTCTACTCACCATCTACCCATCTACCCACTTATCTCCATACTATATATAATATAAATTACACATTACATCACATTATATTACATTATACTATATACTACAAACCAAACAAACCCTACTATCTTCATAATCATATAACTACATTAATACTTATACTTATACTAGTACCTCAATACTACAATATATACATTTCGTAGTCCTAGTTTTTAAAATCTCAAGTAGTATTATAATAAGGTGAATTATAGTATTATATTAACTTTATTATTTCTATAGTAATAGTAATACTTTCTTTTTCCCCTTCTCCCTTCTTTTACTTATCTCCTTATTACTTCTCCTCTTCTCCTCCTCTCCCTTCTCAATCCTCTCCCCTTTATCCCCTCCCCTTCATCCCCTTTCTTTCTCCCTTTTCTATCTCCCTTTTCTATCTCCCTATCTCTCTTCCCCTTCTTTTTTTCTCTTTTCTCTCTTCCCTTCTCCCTTCCTCATCTCATCTCATCTCCTCACTATCAATCCCATCCCACCCTACCCCACTACACACTCTCTCAAAATCCTAATTGATTTTTTTCTTTTTTCTCTTTTCTCTTTTCTCTTTTTTTTCCTTTTTCTCCTTTTTCCTTTTTCTTTTTCTCCCCTTCTCCCTTTTCGATCCCCTATCACTCCTCCCCTCCTCCCCTTCTCCCCTTCTCCCCTCTCTTTTCTCTTTTCTCCTTCTCCCCTACCACTCATCTCCCTTCTCCTCCCCTCCTCCCCTCATCTCATCTCATCTCATCTCATCTCCTCACCATCAATCCCATCCCATCCCACCCCACCCCACTACACACTCTCCCAAAATCCCAATTGATTTCTTCCCCTTTTCTCTCTCCCCTTCTCTCTCCCCTTCTCTCTCCCCTTCTCTCTCCCCTTCTCTCCCCCCTCAATTTCCCAATCCAATTCCATCTCCACCCACCTACACCCACCTACACCCACTCAGCACCCAATCACTTACTCACCTACACCCACTCACCCACTCACCCACTCACTTACTCACTTACTCACTTACTCACTTACTCACTTACTCACTTACTCACTTATATATCTATCTATTCACCTATCTACCACTTACCCTCCTATTAACCATTTACCCACCTATTAACCAACTACCCACCTACCCCTGTACTATACTATACACATTACACATTACACACACATTATATTATATATTAAGCGAACCCCTTCATCTTCTCACTCACTCACTCATTCACATATTCATCACAAAAGCATTCACTCACTCATTATGACATACACACAAAAATTTCTTATTTAACATTGATTATAATTGATTCCTCAATTCATCCTTCTCTCATAAACTTAATCTGGTATCCGCTTATTCGCTATCTACTATTCACTGTTCATTTTCAACTTCTTCCTGCACACGCCTGCCCAAAAAGCAGCATGTGATATATGGTATCGTATTCGTTTTTCCTTTCACTCTCTTCTTTCCTTCCATTCCGTTCCATCCCTATCCTTATTTTTCATTTCCGCCCTATCTTATCTTTCTTTCCAATCCAATAACTATCATCTCCTTTCCTACCAATCCTATCATACCATCCATCCATCCATTCTTTTCCTCTTTCTCTACTCCCATCTCACCCAATTCCTTTCCCTCTCAATGTAATTTGATATCTCAGCATGCTATGTAAACGATACTTCAAAAAGAAAACTCCACTACACCCCCGCTTTCGCTCCAACATATGCATTCACCCATCAAAACCATCAATTCCCCAGGCATTCACTCAAAATTCCCCAAGGCATAGTCAAAGTCGTCCAACTCCCCATTCCATCCATCACACATGAGAATCCAAATGAATAATATAAAAAATAGGTAAGTTGAGTTCGAATTTTCCCAAGAGCCGGTTAGATTGAAGATGGATGGATTGAGAAGTTAAAGATATATATTTGAATGATACAAAAAGGCATTTGATGATTTGCTCTTGGCATATCATATAAAAAACCATTTCAATCATTCCCTCCACGTTGGTATCGAAAAAGAAAAAAAGATATTGAGTTCAAGAATAAGTCGAATTCTCAAAAGAAAGAAAAAGGTATGCCAGAAAAGGTATGACAAAAGAAATTCGTGCTCCGTTCATTCATATCATTCGAATCGTATGCTATCATATTCATATTTTAATGCCACTTCGAATCGAGTTGATACAAATCTTCATGGAGGATGTGATAAACAAGGGCAAAATGAAATATTTGCCGATGAAAACCAATTATCTTGGCTTTGAGTTTGCATGCTGCAAAGGTATCGTATGTGAAACCACCTATGATAATAAAAACGCCATGGATATGCTGATGTTGCTGATATGATTTGACATAAGAAATCTCGATTGAGTCGCTGGTGTCGTAAAGACATTATGAAATTCGTTTTTCTTTTGTCAATTTATAGCCCATGGCCATAAAAAATAAATTTTCGTCCGTGACTGTTGATGAATGATTGAATCATTGAGATGCTTGAACACACCAATGTCGATGAAATACCCATGCACTCTTTTGGCATTCTTTGCTGCAGTATTTTGTTCTTCGGCATCTTCTGCATTTTGCAAACTGTCGAGTAAATTCTTCCCACTTTCCACATTGATAATATGCACATTGTCTGATACCTCCACGAGCATCATCCTTTCGGCACAAATTCCTCATCACAACTCCTGCCCAGTATTGCATATCTTGACTATGATGCCTGACGGTGAACTTTTCGACTAATGGAAAGATGTTGAAATCGTCTGGAAGTAGATATTCTTCTTCTTCCGCCTCCTCGTCGTGAGAGTGAGATGAGCATGCGGCTGGGGTAGTACCGTTGGTCTCATCAACATCTAAAAGTTGAAGTTCGGAACCAATTTTAAGTTTGGGAACCAAATGAGATTGTTGAAAGTAGGATCTCAAGTTGCAATATTTCGAAACGTATGCTAAAAGTTGGAGAGACATTAATACATCTTCATCTCTTGGCATGGCTGCCAAAACTTGTCCTTGTGGTGGTGTTGGTCTATCTAAGAAGTACCTTGGGATGGTGGTAGGTGGCATGGTAGGTGGTGTATTAACAGTTGTGGGTTGAGCGGGGGAAAGACCAATTGTTGGTCCAGTTGGGGTTGCAGCATCATTAATCATGCTACCATCCATGGCAGATCGGTGAGTGATATTGAATGTCCCGGCATCCTGTGCTTCGGAAACAGTTGGAGTGGTAAGACCAAGTGGTGTTTCAACGGCTGTGAGCATTGAATCGTTTTCATCCATATTGACATCTTGAATATTGACATTGGTAGCTTGAATTTCCGCTGTGCTTACGCCGGTGATTTCTGGTTCCCCGGATTCATCAGATGCCATGCTGTCAGCATTCAAATCTTCTGAATCGGCAGCGGATGAAACTTGATGTCTAATAGACGGACGTCTTCGTGATCGAGGTGTGCCAACGGACATTGATGTCGCTCGAACGGTAGGTGATCGCATTTGTGCAGGAGGTAGAGGAGTTGTTGGTGATTCGGGTTGAGATGCTAGGCCACCTTGAAATCCTGGTAGCATCGATGGTAAACGGTCAACATCTCGAACAGGTCGGAGATTGAATCCATCAGCTGCATCCATTGAAGGAACTGTAGTCGCAAGGGGTTGAATATTATGACGTGGTGAGAGGAAAATTTGTCTGGTATCCTGATTTCTATGATGGTGATGATGTCTGTGAACAGAAAATGTAGTTCGCTCTGGAGGAGATGTGAGAGCGAATTGAGGCCCAGTTGGTGTAATATCCATGGCATCTGAGCCATTTGTCAATGCGGTACCCGAAAGATTCGAGGGAATGTCGATAGAAGGTGGAGGAGGTTGACGCCTTGATGCTCGAAATTCGGATTCAAATCGCGATGCTCGATTGCCAAATGAAGGCCCTTTGTGCGTACTTCGATGTTCCCCTGATCTCCCATTTTGATGTCTATGTTCCAACAACGCTTTCTGCTTGGCTTCTTCGGCTTTCTCTCTGCATCTATCAACCACCTTGATGTAATTGTCGAGAATGGTTGCGATGACTGGCACCATATCTGCTTCAACAACCCTGGTTCGAACGTTTTCCGAACCTCGTACACCAATGTTGACGACACATTGAAATGCCAAATTCCATTTCCACATATCCATCATATCTTTGCTCCGCCCAGCCTTCAAAAGGCATACTAATCTTTCGACACCTCCATCGACCGTCAGGATATCTCTAATTCTAGCGGAGGAAGTGGTGAGATACGCAAGATGATTGAGCGAATTGATCAAAGGTAGTGTCGAAGTACAATCAAGGGCTCGACGATCGTACAAAGCTGTCGTGATACCGACCGAAGCCTTATTGACATTGGGGATGCTGAAGTTGACTTCTCTCATGATGGAAGTTTGATCCGCAGATGGCGGTTGACGAAGAGGTGATGATTTTTATCGATCAAAGTGTTTCGGAGGCGAGCCTGCCGCAAGGATGGGAATTATATTTAGGGGGAAAAAAGGTGATCGGATTACCAACAATGTAGATTGATGAATTGATGGATCGTGGCGAGATGAAGTAGAATACTTGCGGATTTTCAAATGCAAGTCTTGGAGGTTCTTCTTGGGACTCTTTTGTTGAGGTAGGGTACGGTACGATGGATGACTGATTTGTGATTTGAAATTTGAGACTAAGCTGGAATCTTAAAAAAGGAAGAGGAAAGATGTCGCAAGCCAGAAGTGAGACAGACGAACAGACAATAATCACTGAATCGTCATTGATAATCCAAATTAATGTACCAACGTCGGAGAAAGTGTTTTAGGTCGGTAGATATAGTATAGAATTGAAAAGGAAGCAAGAGAAGTCGGATCACTCTGGAATGATTGATGGATGGAGGAGGCGAGACGAGATGAGATGAGGGATCGTGAGGAAGTGAGAGTGATAGTGGTCGTGAGAGCGAGAGTGAGAGTGAGAGCGTATGAGTTGTTGATGATGATGAAGATGATGATGGATGAAAAAGAAGTACCCTCTCTTGTGTGTGCGTGGTTTGCGTGGTTTGTTGTGAATGGGTAATCCTCTTTTTTGTATTTTTTTTATAGAAATTTTTAGATTATGAGAGTCGAGAGAATGGAGTGTGTTTGGTCGAGGATGGATGGTATGAAAGCAGGAGAAAGGACCAAAGGCTTGAAAGGTAGGTTGGTGGCCGTTGTCGCGGGTCTTACTAGGGACTTTATCTAATCCATCCAAGCGCTTTCTGCTTGACTTGGAAATAGAATTGGAATGAGATGAATTGAGTTGAGTTGAGTTGAGTTGGGTTGAGTTGAGTTGATTCGAATGGAATTAATTGAATTGAATTGAATCGGATTGGATTGGATTGGATTGGATTGGATTGGATTGGATTGGATTGGATTGGATTGGATTGGATTGGATTGGATTGGATTG
>PQXK01000164.1:0-87091 GCA_004786245.1 Botrytis hyacinthi | reverse complement strand
GGGGGGGGGGGGGGTTCATGGGCTTCTGATTCCCAATTCCCAATTCCCATCTTGTGATACTGATATCTTGATATATTATAGTATAGAGTGAGATGCCATCGAAATAAGATAAAAATAAAAATAAAACATACCATACTCAACAATCTCCACGCCGTCTTCGACGGCTGCGCACCCACTCCCAACCAATACTTTGCGCGCAGCGTATCCAGACGAATGTCTTTGAACTTCTGTCCCTCACCGTCCGCGGGTAGTTTGGGAATTGGGTCGTAGGTGCCGAGGACTTCGAGCGGAAGCGAATTGCGCGCTGAGCTAGGAGGGTGTTAGTGGTGATGTTTGATGGGGAGGGAAGAGGGGAAACCTTACCGTGCTTGTGCAACGACGATGTTGTAGAAGGGTTCTCTTTTGCGGCCGAAGCGCGCGAGTCGGATGCGTACGACCATTTTTATTTTGGGGAGATTGGGGGTTTGAGGGGGTTGGATGGATAGGATGTGATGGATGGTGTGGGATTGTAGATGAGGGAAATTATTTGATGTTCGGAGGTTCTTCGGGTAGCGGGATTTTTTTGGGGTGTGGGAGGGTGGAAGTGCCGGACATGGGGTGGAATGCAGGGGGAGGAATGGGAGGAGAGGAGGGGTAGTGATGTAATTGTGCTTTGTTACGAGTTACCTACTTGAGGGGGGATTGATGAGGTGGGTGGGTGAACTTTCTTTGCAGATGTCTATTTCTCTATCTTGGGTTATGAAAGGTGTTTGAGAAAATAAATATAGGATTATTGATTTATTCATCTTTTCCTTTCTTTCGGGAAAAGTACTGGGTAATCTTATTTATTTGACGGATTAGTTTGTCTCTCCATCGATCACTGAATGATTGTCGTTTCGGTTGATTAGAATCGTGATTTCGTTTAAGTACCTCCTCTTTATCAAACTTCGAGTCAACTATATATTCGTCTGATATATTAAACCACGCTATCAAATTATCAGACTACAATACAAATACAACTACATATCTTACTCATACAATCACCATCCATCCATCCATCCCATCACACCATCCATCATGGCAGCCAAAGTAAAAACCCCTACCCTTCCACCGCAAACCAAACACAAACCTAACATCCCATAGTACCTCTCCGCCGCCAACGCAGCAGCTTTAGATAAAGATCTCATGTCACTCGGAGCATTTTCTCTCGATCAATTGATGGAATTGGCGGGATTGAGTGTTTCGCAGGTGGGTATGTATGATTTACTTTCTTTGTGTGGTTTGTTTTCGGGGGAGAGGGGTGATGTGTGTTAGGGGTGTGTTTGTGAGGGTTTCTTGTGATTTGTGAAGAAATATATCTATGTGAGAGGATAGTAGAGGAGAAAATAAGGGGAGAGAATGGAGAGGCGAAGAAAATACGAGGGGATTGGGATATGTATTCATATTAGTGTATGAAGTATATCATCTCGAGACTTTGTCACTTCGGCCATCTATTATATTGGGCTATTCAAACTCTCGTCAAAAGACGTATTTCCAAGTCAAATACTTATTACCACCCCATTGCATTCATCACATTACTCCTAAAATAACAAAACAATTAACCACAACCCAACCAATTTAGTATACAAAGTTCATCCTCCCTCCAAAGGCCGAAGAATTCTCGTTGCATGCGGACCCGGAAACAACGGTACGTAAAATCAAATTCCATCCGAATCTAAATCTACATCCATATCTCCCTCTCCACTCAACTCTCATCGTTCAAAACATCACAGAAACTAACTCTCCCAAAATCAGGAGGCGATGGTCTAGTCGCAGCTCGTCATCTCTGGCACTACGGTTACAAACCCACTATCTATTATCCCAAGCAGGGGAAAAATGAACTCTATCAAGTATGAAATCCTCGTCTATATCTTTCTGACTTCAATTTCTTCTTCCCATGTAATATAGGACAGATACCTACAGATCTATATCTATTTTAGCCGTGAGATATAGATATATTAACTTGTTGTAGCGTCTCTCTACCCAGCTCCGTAATCTCTCGATCCCGTTTACAGATGATTTTTCGGAAGCTCTGAAAGAATCCGATCACATTGTCGATGCTATATTCGGTATCTCTCCTCTCCCTTCCTCCTTTCCCCTTTCCTCTCCTTCTTCCGCTCACCCCCCTCTCCAGGCTTCTCCTTCTCCGGCAGCATCCGCGACCCCTTCCCCTCCATAATCCGCGCTCTAGAAACCACTTCCCTCCCCATAACATCCATCGACGCGCCCTCATCCTGGGACATCGCCACTGGTCCTCCATCTTCTGGTCCCGGCGCAAACTTCATGCCTCAGTATCTGATTAGTCTGACGGCGCCAAAACCTCTGGTCAGGTTTTTTAAGGGAAGACATTTTTTGGGCGGGAGGTATGATTTTTTCCCCCCCTTTTTTCTTCTCCTTTTCCCTTGCCCTTTGGTTGCGTTCATTGGTTTGATTAGCCGGATATATGTATATATGTATATATACGCCAGGGGATTGAGAAAGCTAACATCGACATCTAGATTCGTAACCCCAGAGATTTCCGAAAAATATAATCTCCAACTCCCAGAATACGAGGGGGTAGATCAAATTGTTGAGATGCCGGTTCAGGAAGAGGAGAAATTATAATGAATTGTTGAAATATTGAAACATTGAAGTATGATAGCACAATTATGAGTATCAGTAGCAAAAATTATAAATTTGATAAGATTCAATATGTTTTTTGTTTGTTTATTCTTATATGCATTGTAAAACCCATCTACTGATCATAATATACATCAATTCATAAGGATCATCTCAAGCGCATGATTTGATATTTGTGTTGAATCATTATTCGTGCTGCGTGACACATGATTAGTCTGAAGATCCAGCAAAAGGAAAGCGAAGATTCCAACATACCTCTTCGAATAGCACAAGCACAGTACCTGCCTTACAAATATCCTATTCGCACGATTCATTAGCATGTATCCTTCAACATGTTTCCATGAATTCAGAGTCAATAGAGACAGAAACCCAAGAAAATCTACTCACTCCTTCCTTATGTACCAACTTAGCCACGACTCCCTTCTGTGGACTTCGAATCACCGTTTCCATCTTCATACTCTCAATCCTACACATTCAGAAAGTTAGCATCATCTCCCAAATGTCCAACCTGAACAAATACTCACACAACCAACGCCTGTCCCTCCTCCACCTCCTCTCCCTCTCCAACCTCATTTCTCAACACCTTACATGGCATCGGTGCCACCACACTATTCCTCACATCCTTCAATCCCAATGCTTTCTCATACCATCCCGGCGTTGCTAGTTGTAATTGTATTTGTTTTCCCTGTTGGAAGAGAGTAATTTTATCATCTTGTCTGATCAATGTGCTTTCGATTCGAGTGTGGGGGAAAAAAGTTGAGATAGTAGGGGATTTTGGCTCGCTAACGATGTTTGCGTATGATTTTTCGACATTGGGTCCCTTTACCGTAATGTTGTATAAATTGCGGTCAGATTGGTCAATGGTTACGTGGTAGATTTCCGGCTTTTCGCTTGATGGTTGAATGATGGGTTTTGTGAAACTAAATTCGCGTTGTACGTGAGAGTTGAAACCAATTGCCTCGCCATGAGGACCTTGGATCGATTTGGAATTCGCTGCCGACAGTTCTTGCGATAAGATACCAAGAGCAGCTTGGGCAAATGCTTCAGGCTCAATAGTCTCATTTATGAAGAGCTCATCGTGATGCTTTTGTATGTATCCAGTCTCAACATCACCTCGAATGAACGCAGGACTTTTGCAAATCTTTTTGAGAAACTCAATATTGGT
Organism: Botrytis hyacinthi; assembly: GCA_004786245.1. NCBI lineage: Eukaryota > Fungi > Ascomycota > Leotiomycetes > Helotiales > Sclerotiniaceae > Botrytis > Botrytis hyacinthi. Next base: position 83,289 of record PQXK01000164.1, on the reverse strand, counting down.
ACTTAGGCCAACCACCTCATAATCTTGTAAAGCTGCGTGAAGTTTTCGTATGGCCACTTCTCTTGTCGGACCACTCACGATAAGCTTTGCAATCATACCATCGTAGTTTGATGAGACTGTATCTCCTTGAACAAAGCCCGCATCTATTCGAACACTTTCCGATAGTTTAGGTGTTCGTAAATGGACAAGCTTTCCAGAATCAGGCATGAAATTTTGATCTGGGTTCTCTGCATAAATTCGTGCCTCAAGGGCCCATCCACGTTCAGATATTCTTTGAGCTATCGTATCTTGATCAAGTGGTAATGGTTCACCAGCTGCAACTTTGAATTGCCATGATACGAGATCTTCTCCAGTAATTTCTTCAGTCACGGGATGTTCGACCTGCAATCTAGTGTTCATTTCCATGAAGAAAAATTCATTAGTATCGTTGTCAAAAATAACTATAATCTCGGTTAGCTTTGAGAAGAAAAGAATGGAAATGTTTCTCACATTCTACTGTCCCAGCACCCTCATATCCCACAGCAAGTGCAGCAGCACGAGCTTTCTCCCAAAGATCCTGTCTAATATTTTCCGCTAAGTTTGGTGCTGGTGCTTCTTCCAAAATCTTTTGATGTCGTCTCTGTAAACTACAATCTCTCTCGCCCAAAGCAACAGCATGACCATGTTTATCGGCGAAAACTTGTACCTCAATATGTCTTGGCGTAGCAATATATTTCTCAACCAACATAACATCATCACCAAAAGAATTCCTTCCTTCACTCTTTGCACTTTCTAACTTCTCAAGGAATTCCCCTTCAGTCTGAGCGATACGCATACCCTTTCCACCACCACCCTTCACAGCCTTCACCATGACTGGAAAGCCGATCTTCCTGGCCTCATTGAGTAGATGTTCAGGTTCTTGATTCTCCCCATGATATCCAGGTATACAAGGTACACCCGCCTTGATCATAATATCCTTACTCCTAGATTTATTTCCCATGGCTTCAATAGCTTTCCAAGGTGGTCCGATAAACACCAACCCCTCCTCTAAACACCGTTTCGCAAACGCCGAATTCTCACTCAAAAATCCATATCCCGGATGTAAAGCCTCACATCCTTGTTCCTTTGCCACAGATATAATTCGTTCACCATCGAGATACGCATTCGCAGCACCCAGATTTACGGCAAATGGACTGGAGAGTGCGTGTTGTGAATTGGCGTCAGGATCCGTATAAATTGTTGTACATCGCACACCGAGATCTGAAGCTGTGCGTCCGACTCGTAGAGCAATTTCTCCACGATTAGCTATGAGGACGGAAGTAATGGGAGTGATTGTGGGAGTGGTGGCATATCGTCGGGAAAAGGAAGGGAGGAGAGCTCGAGCTAGAACTCGAGATCTGGTTGCTGAATGCATTTGAACATCAATTTCAAAGAGTAATCTCTGGAATCTATCAATTGTAGCTTGGGCTTTTGGTTTATAAAGTTGAGATCGAAGATAAAAACGCTGATTGTAAGAAGAAGATTGTTTGTTTAATTCCTTAGAGATTTATTTACGAAGTAACTTGAATTATTGAATTGATGGCCGATGGAAAGCGTTCTAATGCGGGGCCGAGCATCAGCCGAACCATATCTGGGGTAGGAAAAAAGCCAGCTAAACCCAAGCTAGAACTTCATAAAAACTTTATCAAACTCGTGCCGTGCCGAGCGAAACCATCCTTCTTCTAACTTCACTCCGCAATAGTAGCCCAGCAACTAAACTTATTTATTACTTAAGGGGTAAAATGGATGTAGAGCGATAACGACTAACAAGTCTGGTCAAGTATGTTAAAGTTTCAACCTAGCCAAGGAGTCACTTTGTCTTATTATTGTTCATTTCATCCCAACACTTAGGTAACATCCACAGAAGAGCTATCTATACCATTTCTCCGGCAAATAAGCAGCGCAAAGACAAAACTCGCCTGTATAGGAAAGATATCGTTTGCTCTATTGATCTGATGTATTCCATCAGTATGGCGAATTTCACATTCCAATTCCTCAGGCGATGGATGAAAAAATGCACCAACATGACCTTTAATCTTTCCAACATTCTATCTCTCACTCTTTATTCCCCATCCTGGAACACCGATCATCAAAGCAAACCCCGATCAAGCATATCTTCCCCTCTCCCCCCATCACCATACCACCACCAACTTTGAATTTCATCCACCATTCCACCAGACCAAAAGACCAGAACCCACTCTACCCACATCTCACATATATCTCCCGCAAACTCCCCTATCAAACACCATATCTGAGCCGCCTCGGAGCAGTTGTTGGAATCACTATTCGAAAGAAACGGCAAATTGTTCGAGAAGCGCAGTCAATGCACTCATATCGAAGAGTGCAACTGGAAATCAACTTGATGTCGGTGGGGTTTTCTACTCACTGGGCTTTTTTGCCATTTTGAATAGATACCTGATGAGAAAAGAATCAATTGGGTCGTATGGAATGCACTGACTAAACGTTGATCTAGGAAAACCTCATGGAATACTTTGTTGGTGGCATAAAGACCCACTAATCGATATTCAACTTCTTTGCCCATCGAGAAATCTTTGGGGGGAGGATATGGACAAGGTGAAATGGTTTGTTTGAGCGTGGGCGTAGACTTGGACATAGCTGAAAGAGTCCCCGTCATGGTAGTTGAATTGTTGTTCTGTTCTCTATTTCTATGCCAAATCAACTCGCTCAAGATCCAAATAAAATGCTTCCGTGATCCCAATTCATCCCCCCCGGGGTATACCTCCCCGGCATCACTCACATACCTACCCGAAAACCACATCATCCTCCCCCTCCAACCCATCCTCAAATCTAAACATCAAATCACTCCTCATCGTATACTTAATGCCACTCACCACATCATCCCCACTATGCAACAATCTCTTATGTTGAAAAATCAACACCCTCCCCACCTTCGGATCAACATCCAATCTCTCCTTCATATCCCTCGAATGGAATGTCGTAGCCCCTCCTCTGAGCATCTCCGAATCTTCTGGGAATTTGGGCGTATTAGGATCTTTCTCGAGTTCTTGCGCTGAGTCATTGAGATAGAGATGAATTGTAAAGAAAGATCGTTCACTGCCATCTGGATTTCCGTAGGCGCCATCGACATGTTCTATTCTTGCGTTAGACAATGATTCCCTATCTCCAGGAAAACATGGCCGAAAAAAAGAAAAGAAAACAAACCTCTAAAGTACTGTCCAGCGCCATATCTTAAAAATCTCATGCGCTCATTAATTCCCTGTTCAGTGCCTACCCATCTCTCACCACTCCGAAGTCCCAAACTAGCCAACCCTTCCCATCTTTTCCCCTCAAGTACTGCGATATCTTCTTTGATACCCTTTCCTTGAAGAACTCTCTTCCAGAGACGTGACACCACCTCCTTCTCATCCCAGATAATTCGATCTGAATTCCTATATTCCGTAGACAGGAATTCGTATCCCACACCTGCATTTACCATTGCGGGAGTCCATCCATTATTTTCTGGTGCTTTAAGTTCACTCTCATTCTCATCCTCACCCCCGTCGCCATCACCACTTCCCCCACCCACTAAATTCCCATGCCCCCCCTTACTCATCTCCGCCAACCTAATCAACTCCCCACACTCCTCTCTACTCAACACCCCATCCAGCACAACGGCATACGCACCCCGATACTCGCTCAACGCCGTCTTCTCAAACTCAATTCTCTGAACGGTAATATTTTTCTCCGCATTCTTCAGCGGTTGCAAAAAATCCTCTGGTATCTCAACCGGAAGAGATGTATAATTCGTCTTGACCACGTCGTAACCTCTTCTCCCACTTCCACTTTTCGCTTTCCGTTCCTTGATCGTTTTTTCTTTCGGGTTGCTGTTTTGGAAAGAGCCTGTAAGGCGCGAGGCTGTGCCTTTTGATTTAGTGAGAAAAGACATTGTGAGTTTAGTTGTGATATTTGCATGTACGATATATTATTTACTGCTAGTAAAGAGAGGAGCCTTTTATAAATAGAGGTCAAGAAGGGAAGAATCGTAAAGGACAGAATCGAAATAGATGAAGAAATTAGAGAATTCTTAGGCTTTCCGTAAGGCTACAACATATTTTTGTGACGGCTGTAATCGAGTCATCCAGAGAGTTGTTGCCTACCAGTAGCATCCTACTATGAGAACACAGCCACCATCTGTACAAGGCTTAGCGTCCCAAGGCTGACTCCATGCCCAAGCGACCCCTGTTAAGCGGGGATATATTGACATCATCATTCAGAGAACACATAACGATGAACGAAGTAACAGTGTATAATTGAGAGAATTATTATTATTTTTCTAGTATTTGGAAAGAAGACATGAGAAGCAACAATACATTCATTGCTGATACTGAAAGAAAAATCACTTATCTGTTGTATCACTAGCACTAGCACTCGCTCTCGGAATAATGTAGAATTTCAGTGAGATGAAAAATTGGGAGGAAGAGATATATTATCAACCCAGGTCTAGCTATACTGTGCATGTACAATAAAGTAGGTTCTAAAACTGTGGTATGTTGATTAATAACATCTTGTCTGCCTCTTCCACCCATTGGTCCATCCCTTGAAATCTTTCGCTGGAGAGGAGTGATGCAATGAAGACGAAGCACTCGAAGGTATCTGATGCTTAATGCTAATTCGTAAGGATCGCCGATGGAGCGTTTTATTTGAAGTTGAATGCTTATGCTGACGTAAAAAAGAAGATGAATGGGGATTTTGGCTTTGCCTCACACCAGGCCGCGCAAAGAAGATATGGGGGTTATCTTTATGTAAGTAGTGAATGATTCGGACTGATGAATAGTAGAATGATGGTCATGTAGATAGAATCCCATGTGAGCCGTCATCAGGTCACAATTCGACCATCACTACTTCTTCCGGAATTTCCATCGATGCGCCTGCCTTGATCAGTCTGTAAGACCTCAGTCGGACGAAAAGATGGAGAAGTCGTGGGAGAGGTGGGTTGATCTTGGGCGTACTCATGATCATACTCATCATCTGGATAATCTTCACTTTGAGTTCCTTGACTGTGGTTTTGATCTGCTGGATTACCTTGCTGAGAGTTTTGGTGTTGGTTTTGGCGATCCTGTGGAATTGACTTTGCTGCAGCCTTGGTACCCTTTTTTCCCTTTCGTCCTTTCGTCTTTGCCTTCTCCAGTAATCTTTTTCTCTCTGCTTCCTGCTTCCTAATACGCCTGTCCTTTCTTTCATACTGCCTAATCAATGCCATGGGTAATTCGCCAAAGATACTCTCATATTCGCAAAACTCGCAAATCCAAATATCTTCAGGATTAGGAGGATGAGTTATGTTCTGATATTCTTGTTGTTGACGACGCTGGCGAGCGGCAATTTGGTATTCTTTGCTCGCTCGACGTCGGGTTCTTTTTGGGGGTGCCGTTTGAGGCACACTTTGCTTCTGCGCATGCGCCGATTGTTGCGATTTTGTCTGCATGTTCGAGCCCATCTGTGTTCCATGTGCCATCATTGACCTCGCAGCAGGACTTTGATGCATATTTGTATTTGTTGATCCAGGCCAAGGTCCTGGCGCCGGTACTTGAGAATCACAAGTAAAAGTGAATTGAGTGGAAGTGGGGGTCGGTTTCTTCGATGCCTGTTGTTGCAACAAACTAATATTCTCTTGACCCCTCGATGGAGTTATTGGAGGTTCTTTCTCGGCGTTTGCAATTGCAGTTGAGATGATCCCTGCATTTTCGTCTTTGCAATCGTCATCAGTAAAGAATTTAGCACAGTCTGAGTTTTTGAGAGGGGAAAAACTTACTAGGTATGGGCCACTGGGGTTGTCGTTGTTTTGAGTTGCGGCCATTGCCCCAGTTACCCGAAACTTCAGATAAAGTTCTCAAGGGACTTCTACCATTGCGATTTCGGCCATATCTACCTCTTCCAGGACCCGACAAACCTTGAGATACTGAGCCACCGGCTTGATAGTATCCTGCACCATTGACATCCTCCTCATCTTGACCAGATATTCCCATTCCTGCTAAATCGTTGGACAGATGGACTCCATTGATATTTGAGTCTCCAGGTGTAGGAATCTTGCGTTTCTTCTTATTATTTGTATTCTCGAATGAGTCATAACCATCTGCAGAAGAAGCAGTTGAGCCAGGAGGGTGAGGATTTGGATGTTTGGAGTCGGGCTTTTGGACATAGCGGTAGGAACGACCAGAGTTATCAACTGACTGTCTTGGATAGAGTCGCGTAGAACGGAAGACCTCCTCCTCCTCACTTTCTGGGTCCTCTCCATTCCGCCGCGGGATATAATTTTGATCGACATTGTCTACCTGCGGGCGTTCACTTGGATGTGAAGCCTCTACCATAGTGCTTGCCGCAACCTCGTCTCGGACAGTATATGGATAGTAGAATAAGGGAGTTTGAGTTTTAGGTGCGGGCGGGTATTTGATCGATTCGGCGACATTAGGAGAAAGACGTTCACGGAGACTTCTTTTGGGCAGAGGTCTGATGGGACGTTCTGGATGTGCCGGCGATACAACTTCTGGAGACATAGCTCGTGATGATTCGGACGGGGAGTAGCCTAACAAGCATTCAAATACAGAGATCAGCCAATGTAATATACATGAGACAAAGCCCACCATGATTCCTGTTGTCATAAAAAGAACTTGTGGTTGTTTGCCGCTGCCAAATTGGTAGTTAAAAGTGGCGGAATCAATAATGAGAGGTGCCACGCTATGAGAATTTCATACTTGTGTTCATCACCGAGAAAGAGGACATGGCATGCCAACTACCTCCAAGACTAAATTTGCGCTCTTCTGAAGGTTCGCGTACGGCAGAAATGTATTTGTTCTCTTCGATTTGAGGGACAGAATTAACTTTTGGTTGATTTTCCTTGAGCTTTCCTTTCCTACAATAAACAACAAACACATCAGCCAGAACTCTCGCATACAGAATAGGGAAGTAATGACATGTAATTTGTCATCCCTATTCCCAAACCAAAACCCTGATATGCCAACCACCTTAAGAGACTGAACATAATTTTGCCCCCTTTTTTAATGTCTGAGGAGGAAATCCGTGTAGAGTTGCATACTTTGAATGTTTTAATTGCGAATACTCAGCAATGATTTCGAGAGGGGGGGAAGCCCTAGGAAGATTTATTGACGACTTTGAACCCCACGGACAACAGAATAGTGTGAGAGTCTGTGTTTATCTCTCTTATCCAATATAACCCTTTTGAAAAAGCGAGTGATGGTACGAACAATGAATATTCAAAATCGGAGGAGGGAAGTTCGAATTCCGAAGATTGAATTCACTGGTATTAAGTGACCTTGGGGCGAGATAGAAATTATTTTGTCAATAAAGACCTTAATTATTAGTCGTTTCCTTTCTAACAAATTGGTTACGTTCATTGAACCGAAGATGTTGATGCCCTCCAAGTGCGTTAGCTAAGATTAGATAGCTAAACTTAAATAGGGAAGGTGTGGATCAACGTACCAAATGATTTAGAAATCACGTTGATGAATGTGGGAAAGTGAAGGGGAAGAAATTAATGCTGGTACCTGGATGCCCGCAATGCTTTATGGAAGATTTCATTGGTACAGCAGCATCTAGGTAGGTGTATTAATCATATATCTATCTATATCTATCCACCTACCTAGTATCCAGATACTCCGGCTGCTCATAGAAATTATATCTACTTATTAGACAGTACCTAGTATTTCATTGATGAATGACAGCAAGCACTAGGTCACAAATACTTAACGGTATTGATGGAAAAAAGTCAATTGCTAAAAATACTGTATGGTATATATAACCTACTGTCTAGGTACTTATGCACGCTGTAGATATACTAGTACTGCTGAACGACTTTTGATTGATGTCATCTAGATCACATATTATTAATGCATACCTAGATAGGTAGCATATATCTACCACCTATGAATTAGCTCGTAGATACTTGAGTTGTATGACTCTGTCGATCTAGGTACTAATTAATAAGTACTTCGCTTGTGATAAGTATATCGATAGAAAAAATTCAATTATTACTAGATTGACCATCGCCTTGCCATGTCTATGTTTATTGTCAATTTAAATCAATCAAGCATGCATCACTGGAAATCTCATTGATTTATAGTATAGTATATGTGTATATATACCCAGGTACTTACTTATATACTTATTACTATTTATTGATGTATTGATGGGGGCAAGCCCCCAAACCCCCATAGCTCGCTGCGCTCGAAGGTATCTCTTTGTCCTTTCCATATAGTCTGCCTCCACGGCAGTGGCTCCCAGAGGGTCAGCGGAGCGTCATTCAATCAATTGATGGCAGAAACAGGAAGCCTTTCTGAGATATTGCCCATACCTAACCCTCACTTTCTTCAACCACCAGGCTGAATACCCAGACGACCGGGTCTATTAAAAGTATAAATCGTACAGTAGGCGATATGAGGCAATTGTACCTACTAATAAGTATTGTGCTCACCAGTGGCTGGTCATTTTGTGGATGATGCGGTAGGTCCATGTAAGTTATCATTGGTTCATACAACTTTCTATATAAAAGAAAAAAAGAGGAGAGAAGATCCAATTGCGTTTAGCAGCTGTTAAATATTAACAAGGAAACATGAAAGTAATATTCTCATTGGTTAATATTTTTCCATTAGTCACTCCAAAGTTTACCTTCGCTCTTCACATTTTCCGACGGAATTTGGCCTATGCCTACCTATGCCTAACCACAATACTTACTCACTAGGGAATTTGGCGGGGACGAAAGGGCAGCTTTGAATTTAGTAAATTATTTCCTTTCGCTCTTCCTCACTCCTCACTCTCTTCACACCCGCAGTCATGATTACACCAGGAAACTTTATCCACCTTCCTATTTATCAGATCGCATATCTTCGGGTTCCAATTTGGTTCTCTAAGCTCTAATCGATACTCAATCGTTTTCCAAAACTCACCTTGCCTTCCTGCTCATTTCGTTTTACTCTTGGTTTTGGTTTGGGAAGACTGGAATTAAAAGCTTCTCATCGAAGTAGGAGGAGGACTTCAATTACGATCTCAATTCACAAATTACACATTACCTACACGCTCGAGATTTACCAGAATTTTAATCTATTTCGCACATACGGAATCTCGAATTCAATATTACCTTTGTACTATTATAATCATTGGGAATGGATACTACTAGGCGTTCGTCAAGGGCTGCTCGAGGCAGTCAACCTTCTCAAACTAATTCACATCATTCTTCAGCTTCCTCGAATTCTTCTAGTCGCGCAGAGAGATCTACTCGCTCAAATAACAAAGTCGAATCGCCACGAAAGTCGACTCCAGCCGCCTCACTTTCCTCGGACTCTCCTGACGACACAATCACGGCCGAAGATAGTTCCTCGACACGTCGAAAGCGAGGTCGAGTTGATGGAGGTGATAAGATACAAAAAGGACAATTAGTTGATGAAGACATACTCATTGGTGTAGATGAGGGAGGCGATGACGATGAAGCTGTTCGATGCATCTGCGGTTACGATGAATATCCCGGACCGCCACAACTCGAGGAAGACGATAACAAGAATAATATAAAAGATGGAATTGAGGAGCCAGTCATAACAGCAGCGGATTTTACAGAAGATTTGGCTGGATTTTTCTTACAATGCGACGTTTGCAAAGTCTGGCAACACGGCGGATGCGTTGGAATTGTGAACGAAGACACAAGTCCCGAAGAATACTTTTGCGAACAATGTCGTAAAGAACTTCACAGAATTCGTTCGGCGTCAAATGGGTGAGTCCTTTTTTTCGCATCAATCACATATACCCCCATTCAAGAGATTCACTCGAATTGTCAGCATCCACGCGAGACCGTGGCGCAGATCGAAGTCTCACAAGATTGATTTCTTCATTGCGCAAGAACCTTAAACAAATAATTCCAACTCAAGAAAAAATCGATGATAATTCTGACATGATGGATCGCAGACAACGCTACTCTTTATACCTACCCCTTCACCCGAATCTCTCCAGAACAACCTCTCGAGCGGCTTCATTTTCAAAAGACGGCACAAGATCCCCGAAGGGTGGTAAGAATGGCCGACCCAGCTCCAGCTCTGCAAGCACAAAGAGGCGCTCAACAATGAATAGTAGAGATGCTGCGTATTTTGAAGCTGCTGAAGAAGAAGCACTTCGAAAAGCCATAGCAGCTAGCGTCGCAGATATCCCAGAGAGTATTGATGGCCGGAGTCGCAAAGCAAAAAGAAGCCGGAGTGACAGCGAAGAGTAAGTAAATGACATTCTACTAGCCCAAATTATTCTAATTACTCTTAGTAGCAAACACGATGGACCCAAAAGGCAACGGACGGACTCGGCTTCTCCTACTCCTGAAGACGATGAGAAACCACCAGAGGCACCCCACTCTCAAGCAGAATCTGAGGACAGCACAATCGTGGGAAATGGTCGATTTGGAGCAGCTAAAAAAATAAGGGGAGCAGCAGCGAAAAACCATAGAGAAAAGGAATTGAGGGAGGAACGAGAAAGGTCGAGGCTGGAAGCCGCAAATAAAAGAAAAGGTCGAGCTGAACGGCGAAGAATTGAAGGTCAGTACACTCAAATACATTATGATGTAGCAACAACTCACAGTCGCCTAGATTCAGAGCCTATTGAAGAGACCCCGCCGGCGATAAAACCTCCAAGCAAGAACCCCGAGGTATCTGCACAACCTCCAGATCCGCCCCCAGTGTCACAAACCATAGCGCCAGATACACCTCCTCCAGTTCTACCGCCAGTTTCGCATAAGAAGGGTGGCAGACCTCCCAATCCTCGAAAGGGTAAATCGGGCAAGAATCAATACACTAGGGAAAAGGACGATACCGCTCAATCTCCCAATCGATCTCAATCTAGAGATATTCCACGTACGGACGATAACGTACAGACAACGACTAGCAGAGCTTCACATATTGAGAGCAAGACTAGTAAGGCGAAGACCAGCGTAGGAAGCAAAATTAGTATGGCCGAGATGAGGAAACGTGCTACAAACATCCTCGATTTCATATCACGAACTCAAATTGAATTGGCTGCAGACCCGTCTATACTTCCAAGTGGCAGTGGAGCGGAGAAATCCATTCGGGGACTGGTCGAAGAGACTCTTCCTATGATACAACTTAATGGCGCAAATGGGAAACAGGTGGCTCGAGGCGAAAGTGAAACACCAAAGGAATTTAAGGATTTAACGTGTCTGGAAATGATGGACATTCTTACTAGGCAATTAGTCAAATGGCAAAAGGAGTATGCATGAAATCAGGCGGGTCAATGAATGTGGGTTTTATATTATTGGTTTGGGGTTGGAGTTTGTATGTATATCATGGGTTTCGAATGGCTACACGGCGCCTAGAGGCATATTGATTCTATACCCTACTACTTCACGGCTACGATAGTTAATGGCATTGACATATTCTCAACTTAGACTCTGTAAGCTGATTGCAAATTGTGATGAGATGTGAGTGGTTCAGCTAATCAATAAGTCGTTTAAGGACAGTGGCTCATTGCTGTACGACTCATGGCTTATTATGTAGTATTGTTATCCGAAAGGGTCGTATTCAATCGTACATGTGACAAGTTGCGGTTGGAGTGAAGAAAAAGCAAATATTCAGCTAAGAGATCCCCGCTCCTATACAACTATGCGCGGATGGCGCCGCCAAATATGCAAGTGGACAGGATAGGATATGATACATACCAGATTAGCAAGTGTGGATAGTTTGTGTACGAACAGATTGTGTACAAACACAAAGTAAATCTCTTATATATGTGTGGCCATCCTGCACTTTAAACTGCACATTCTTCAGTATCTTGTTGTCTTATTGTCTCTTATATATTGTACTTTGGTAGGTAATACTCCGGTAAATTGTCAATATCTTATAGTTTGTTGGATTCTCTATTTAAGATGAGTCTTAAGATGGACCTTGAAGTGGAGGGAAAAGTAGCCATCGTCACCGGTGCGGGCTCAGGTACTCTCCTCTCTCTCAACCTCCACCATATCTCCACCCTCTCACATACTATCTCCAGGTATAAATCTTGCATTCGCGACTCTCCTCCTTTCAAAAGGTTGCAATGTGGTTATAGCCGATCTCTCTCTCCAACCTGCCGCAACCCAACTCCTCACCACCTACACGTCCACTTCCCCGGATTCCTCATCCCCTGCTACCTCCAAACTCCCACAATGTCTGTACCACTCCACCGATGTCACATCTTGGCTTGCACTCACCTCCCTCTTTGAATTCACTCTCTCCCATTTCCCAGCAGGAATAGACATCCTCGTCCCGGGCGCCGGACTCTTCGATCCCCTCTTCTCCAACTTCTACAATCCTCCCGGAACCCCCCTCTCCCAAGATACCCACCATCTACGCCCCCCTCCCCCTCTCGAGCAATCCCTCGAAGGAAAACAATCAAACACCACATCTCCCAAAGTCAACCCCTTCCCCGGCTCCTTCCACACCCTCAACGTAAACATCACGCATCCAATCCGTCTCACGCAAATGGGCGTCCAGTATTGGACTTCGTCCAAAAGAAGCGGAAGAGTCATTTGTGTGGGGAGCGTCGCGGGTCAAATAGGAGTCATGGAAACTCCGCTGTATCACGCGAGCAAATTTGCGATTACGGGGTTTGTGAGGAGTATGGCGGGGTTGGAGGAGTTGGGGATTAGGGTCACGGCTATTGCGCCGGCGCTTGTGCAGGTGAGGTTTCCTTTTCTTTTTCTTTGTGTTTTAATTTGTTTTGTTTTGTTTTGTTTTGTTTTGTTTTTCTTGTTTGGAAGGGGAGGGAAGGAAAGGGGGAGGGGACTTTGAATGGAGATGGAGATGAGTAGACTTTATTAACTTTTCAAAGACACCAATCTGGTCTCACCAACCCGACAAAATGACCATGTTAACCTCTGATCAAAAATGGATTCCCGCCGAAACAGTCGCAGAAGCGATGTTAGAACTACTTACTCGTACAGAATATGTAGGCGGGACGGTTTTAGAAGTTAGCGGGTGTGGGACTAGGGTTGTGAAGATGATTGGGGTAAGTACGATTTCTATTCGTGTTTTGTTTTGGGATGGAGAGGGGTCGCGGGAAAGAGTGCGGAGAGAGACTGTGATGTGTGTGTGTATGAGCAGATTGAAACTGATGTGTGTGCATGTAGGATGAAGGGCCGACCTTTGAACCGGGGTATATGATTGGGAATTTGGAGGGGTATAAGGAGGAGGTTTATCAGAAACTGAGGGAGGGGAAGATGGGGATGTGAAGGTTTGTGATTTCAAGGGTCTAAGCTAAAGAATGGAGATGATTACGATGGGATAGAGTAAGTAAATTGAGAATGTTGCATTTGTGGAAATTGAGACTCGCTTCAACAGCTGGCTCCTGTTACTGTACAGTACTAGACAAGATTTCGTATCGAGTAGATTTACGCGGGGTCGATCGATGAAGAAACAAGAGCTCTAATCATTGCTGCGGTATACTACATGTGACACGAAGCCCATCGCTATGCTCTATATAACAAACACAGCCCCTTTCTAGGCACTAAATCCACTATATTCTTTGTTGAAAGCTCTTCCTATCACCACTTTTCTGACTTCGGTAGTTCCGGCACCAATTTCATAGAGCTTTGCATCACGCAGTAATCTCGAAGCAGGCATTTCCTCAACATAACCCATGCCACCCAACAATTGTATACAATCTAACGAGACTTCCGTGGCTCGCTCAGCAGCATACATAATAGCTCCAGCACAGTCTTGTGTCCTAATGTTGCCTGTTTCATCAACAGTCCTTGCTGTATCATATGTATAAGCTCTCGAAGCTTGTAACTTTGTATACATATCTGCAAGTTTTCCTTGGACGAGTTGATTATGTGCGATAGGTTGACCAAATTGCTTGCGTTGGTGTGTGAATGGAAGTGCGACATCCAAAGCAGCTTGCATGATACCTAACGGTCCAGCACTTAACACTAATCTCTCAATGTCAAGCCCTTCCATCAGTACCTTGACTCCTCTGTTGACCTCGCCCAAGATATTTTCTTCGGGCACAAATACCCCCTCGAAAACTAATTCTCCAGTATTACTTCCTCTCATACCCATCTTGTCTAATTTTCTCGCACAACTGAAACCCTTGAATCCTTTTTCGACTAAGAAGGCTGTAATTCCCTTCGAGCCCTTCTCAGGCTCAGTCTTCGCATAAACCACAATAAGATCTGCGTCTGGTCCATTGGTAATCCACATCTTCGTTCCATCCAGCACATAGCCACCATCTACTTTTTTTGCTGTCGTCCTCATACTGACAACATCACTGCCTGCACCACTCTCACTCATAGCCAATGCACCAATCTTACTCCCATCGATCAACCCCGGCATATACTTCATCTTCTGGTCCTGATTACCATTCAATTGTAATTGATTCACACACAATTGTGAATGTGCAGCATAACTCAATCCAATACTACCCGAGGCACGGGATATTTCTTCCATCACAATACAATGTGCTTGGTAACCCATAGCCAGTCCGCCCACATCTTCAGAAGCAGTTATACCAAGGAACCCTGCGTCGCCGAATTTTTGCCACATATAATTGGGAAATGCATTCGATTTATCGGTTTCAGCTGCAAGCGTTTCAGGGATTTCCCGCCGTGTGAATTCTTGGACTCGTTCGCGGAGCTCGATCAGATCAGAGGAGGTTGGTGGCTCGAAACCAGCGGGGTGCTTGGAGGATGCATTACGTCGACGGATTGTGGATATGGGGATGGAAGGTTTGATGTGGAGATGAGATATAGGTCGAGTAGTGAGGGATCGAAGACATTTTAATGAGGAAGCCATTTTTGTTTTGTGAAAATGTTATAAGAATTGAGAGAGTATGTTTTCTACATTGTTTTAGATTTTGTAGATGTACACAATAATTGTAAACCCTTCCTAGCTAGCTTGGACCGTGGTTTTCCGGGGAAACGCGGGGCCGCATCTAGCCGTCGAGTCTATTCCTGCTTCGTCTATTGAGATCTTGTCTCAAAACAAATGTTTAAATGTCCATGTGAATATCTCACTTTTTTGCTGTCACTACAGCATAACTTCTATCACAATGGCTTCACTCAGAGCATCCAGAATTCTACCTAGTATCTCTAGGAAATCCCTACGACCAATATATCACAAAGCAAGCTCCATTCCTTTTCGAACGATTGCTACTTATTGTCCTCCAACCCAAGCCAAAGCCATCTCCGTTCTTCCGACAAATGTCGATACATCTTCAGAGGAATATACTCAAAATGAGTCTCAAATGAAACCTCTTCTCGATCATCTCTCTACTCTCACCGCCAAAATACATCAAGGTGGCCCTCCCAAAGCACGTGAAAAGCATATTGCACGCAAAAAGATGCTTCCTAGAGATCGTATCACTGCACTCATAGATCCAGGTACTTCATTCTTAGAATTGAGTGCATTGGCAGGTCATGAGCTTTATCCTGAGGCGGATGTACCTGCTGGTGGCATTATTACTGGGGTAGGTGTCATTGAGGGAGTAACGTGTATGGTGGTTGCAAATGATAGTACCGTGAAAGGAGGAACATATTATCCAATTACCGTGAAGAAACATTTGCGAGCACAAGAGATTGCAAAGGAAAACAATTTACCGTGAGTTTTCGTTCAATTGATTTAAACATTTTTTAGATACTGATACTATACAGTTGTGTCTATCTGGTAGATTCAGGTGGAGCCAATCTTCCACATCAGGCAGATGTCTTCCCAGATCGAGAGCATTTTGGTCGAATTTTCTTCAATCAAGCAAGAATGAGTTCGATGGGAATCCCACAAATAGCTGTGGTCATGGGTCCTTGCACAGCAGGTGGTGCCTATGTTCCCGCCATGTCTGATGAGAGTATCATCGTAGGTGAACAAGGTCATATCTTCTTGGCTGGTCCACCTCTGGTAAAAGCCGCAACTGGAGAAGTTGTAACAGCTGAAGAACTAGGAGGTGGAAATATGCACAGCTCCGTATCTGGAGTAACAGATTATCTCGCCGTCGACGATGCTCACGCCATAGTTCTTGCCCGCCGATCCGTTAGCAATCTTAATTGGCCCACCAAGCCATTTCCATCCTCAGAGTCCTACACTGAACCTCTCTATTCTCCCGAAGAGCTGACTGGAATTGCTACAACTAATCACCGTAAACCTCTCCCCATCCATGAGGTTATCGCTCGCATTGTAGATGGAAGTGTCTTTTCCGAATTTAAACGCGACTATGGCTCGACTCTCGTGACAGGCTTTGCTCACATCTACGGTCACAAAGTCGGTATCATAGCCAATAACGGTATTCTTTTCTCTGCCTCCTCCCTCAAAGGCGCCCATTTCATTGAGCTCTGCACTCAACGTAAAATTCCTCTCATTTTCCTGCAAAATATCAGTGGATTCATGGTAGGCACTGATGCTGAACGCGAGGGTATTGCGAAAAATGGTGCAAAACTGGTGACCGCAGTTGCATGTGCCAATGTACCTAAGTTTACCGTTGTGGTTGGTGCCAGTAATGGTGCAGGCAATTATGGTATGTGTGGTCGAGCATATAGTCCTCGATTCTTATGGATGTGGCCTAACGCACGGATTGGAGTAATGGGAAGTGAACAATTGACCGCTGTTATGGAAACTGTTGGAAAGGCTGTTGATCCAGAACTCAGAGATAGAATCGATAGAGAGAGTGAGGCAGTTTTCTCAAGTGCTAGATTATGGGTATGTTGTCTTCCGTAAACACAAAATGGAATTGGGGTGACTAACATAGTATCTAGGATGATGGAGTTATTCCACCAAGTCATACAAGAAGAGTTTTAGGTCTGAGTTTGATGGCTGCATTGGGCGGGAAGAATGAACCGGTAGATACCAAATTCGGCGTCTTCAGAATGTAAAATAGTACCTCGGGATGATAAATTTATATATGACTTATATGCTCTATACGCTCAGTTAGACTATACTTTTGGGGTCAAGAATTTATACTACAATTACACGCACAGTTTCCATTTCCAAAAGGACATAGTTACCTGTGACTTTCATAAATACCGACTTATCGACAATCTCAGGTATGCCTATCTCTTAACCCTGCCATAAGTTCTTTGACAGGATTTAACTCGAGTACAGGCTTTCACTCTAGTAAATAGAATCGATGCATACTCACGAAGTCTTCTAAATCTGGTAGCAGTCTATCAATGCAGGAAACTTGTGATTCGAAGCCTTTTAACCTTATCCCAGTTAACTTGCCTACTTGGTATATAACTGCATGACAATTTTAGTACTGTATCGCAAGATGAGGCACAGGGTTGTAAGCTTATGAAATGAAGCTCATTGCCACCACAACTAAACAATAGAATCACTTCATGGTTATCATTGAAATATCCTTGAATCGCAGTATAGTATCTAAATCATCTAGAGACTTTTTTTTAGTTATTTCTAGCTAAGACTGCGACTGCGACAGAGACAGATAATCAATTGGAAAAGGAAGAGTGTTTAAATACTTCGGATTACAAGGGTATGTGTTCGTTGTGATTATTAACCAACAGCTATACTAATAATGTCGATTGGTTCGAAACTATAGGAGAGCTACGAAATATTTAATGAGGAGAATAGAGTTCAGTACAATATTTGGCTCCCAGTGGAAGTTCTTCTTGGGTTCCGTAGAGATACTACGGGTCTTTTCTGGAAGCTGAATGAGGCAGCCAACGCCATTCTTAACGTCCTTATAATGATTTTGGAGTTGACAGAGACGGAAGCGAAAAGCATTTGAGACTTACATACTGGTCACGAGAATCAACTTCATTTCCATCACTATCCGTCTATCTGTAGCGAGATTCTGAAGGGATGGATATTGGAAGGCTTGGAGCCCATAAAAATTGGAGTTAAGCCAGAGATAGTTTCAATCATTTGCATTTACTGACCGAGTGAGTTCCTTTAAACTCCTGTTTCGAGATGAAAGTGGTGGTTTGGAGTTTGGCGATCGCAAAACCGAGGAATTCATACCCACTACTCCGAAAGGGGGAATTGTACATGAATATTGGCGGTTTATTTCCGGATATTTCCAACAGTAAGTTGATCTTTCATACAAGGAGCGTTTTTATTCCAATGTTAAAATCATGCTAACTCATACCTCTCTCAAGGAGTCTATCCATCTATCTTTCATCACGTCGTGACATCTGGGAAGGCCAGCGGAGAGCCAACGCCAGCTAGATATTCGAGACCACACTTCGTAGTGCCGCTTCGAAATAGATTGTTTGCGCCTCAAGCCTCTCTTGAAGTTGTTCATGGAAAACAGGTTGACGAGCCTGTGACATTAAACTCCTACTCTGAGAAAATATTCTAGTTGACCTTGGTTCACGACAACAAGGCATATAAGTTTTATGGTCTCGCATCCCAAGGATTACATGATTTCAATAACTACATGTAATCCGATTGAACTTGAATTCATCTTGCGAATCCATCAATTGTCACTCAAGCTTTCGAAGACTTCTCTTGTCTTGCTTCACCCATCGGAAAGTATCATTTATTTCCATTGTTGATTTTGCAAGAATTTCAGTATGGTTCTGACACAAGTTTCATACAAGAGCAAAATTAGCAGGCCCTAAGTGATACTTAAGAATCTATAACTAGAATTCGAAGAACTCAGGGTCCAAGGGACTTTTATCAGATATGTCTACGTGATAGGCTCGCTATACGAGTCTACACATTCTAATGATAACAAGCAGGCTATTGACTAATCGGAGTCGTTAGTATGTAGTAAAACTTGATGATCTAAGTGTATCAACTAGTATTTATGCTCGATCCCAATTCCAAACTCCGATATTTTCGAAGAAAGTATTTTATAACGATAGCGAATTAAGTTTATTTGGTCCATTCCAATATCAAGTCTATATTAGATTAGTAAAACAAAGACTGATGTATTGGTTTTGCTCAAAAATCTGGTATTGCTAGATACAAAATAGTCAAATTCGGAAATTGTTCTGGTATATTTTAGTTTCCGTTACATCCCCGTTCGGTGTAGCCAATTTTTATTGTAATATCTTTTAAATCCATATGGTATTACTGGTAAAAGTTATTGGGTTTTAGAGTTCCGCTATTAAAGTGTGCTTACGGAATTCAAGCACCTATTGCTAGCTCAAATACATGCAAGGTTAGGTCCCTTCCCGGATGAGCAAATCAATGATTTATCTCACATCATCTTGTACTTAACTGATAAATGCCCACGTGCTGACCGAATTTACAGCATTCTCGTTAGATTCATCTAATATTCCATCAAATGTCTAAGAACGTCAATCTTGTTGTGAGATCAGGAGCTTGTCAATAATTTTAATTGAATATATTTCTAGTAATCCTCGCATCTTCTAACACAGAAGGAGAACTACTCCGGGATCTGATACTAAAAGGCGACAAGGTCCAAATTATCACTAAACACCGAATGATAGCCTTGAACGACTTGTTCATCTCTTTAGATATATTCAGTCATGTATCACAGTTGTTTTATTTGTGGTGTGTTCTTAGCTCATGAAAATGGCCATTTTCATGAATGGTGTAAAGATATTCGTGCTCGTAAGTTACACTGCAAAAGAAAAAAGTGAGATAGTAACATCAGCCTTGTTGTAGTCTGTTGTTTTGAGGGTCAATTAATCCTCAGTGGCCAAGGTCATAGAGTTCGTGGCGAAACACCTTTCTCAGTCCCTGTTCTTGGAGTCACTCGACTCTTTACTGAACCAAGGTTAGATGAAAAAGATGGCACTTGCTACCCATTTCACGCCGCTTGTTGGTCAATAATCGAAGAGATAGCTCCAAGAGACTTTCTTGTCGACAACGGCATCGGAATCCTGTTCAAGATATTTGAAGGCTGCTATTACAATAACCTTACTGCTATCCCAAGCTGGGGGCACAACTATTGTTTCGAGGATATCTTGGAGGCTTTAGACAAACAAGAACGAAGTCTAATTCAACACCCAATAATTGACTGCCCTCGTGTGAGTCAAGGGAGGTCGCGTGCTATCCCCATCCCTCAACCAGATCCATACCAGAAAATCGATATCGTTATGCTACGCTTCCGTTTAGCTAGTTGTTACACTTCATGGTTCTCACAAGATCCGAAATCTCTTAGCTTCAAACATCTTGAATCAACCCCCTCCGTCTTGGATAAAAGGCCAGAAGATGAATACCAAGCACATTATCAGTCAAACTTAGTTCCAAGTCATACAGATAACTCGACTACCCCAGCAGAAATTTCACCTCTTGACTTGCAAAAAGACGTGAAATTCCCTCCTGGTTCAAGACTTTCATCGTTGCCGAATGAGATAATCCATTCTATTATGTACAAACTCTCATTTAGCGATACCTTAAATTTGCTACAAGCTTATAAACGAAACATTCATTCTTTACCAACAACATTTTGGGAGTCTAGATTTCGAGTCCAGAGCGAATTTGGCTTCGCACGAGTGCTGTGTTTGCCTAATTATACCTGGAAAGAATGGTTTTTCGGGGTTAGATCTGAGATGAGCTCTGATCATGGGATGGGTCTTATAAACCGCAAGCGAATTTGGAAACTAGGAATTGAGATGGTCAGCCTGATGCAAACTATTCAAGAGCCTGGACGATTCTTGCATGGTGACATTGTCACAGATGGCCCAAGTCAACGGCAATACTCCAATGTGAGTTGTTCGGCGTTGGCAAAGGACATGAGGGGATGTAAGGAAGTCACACAGAGGTCTATATATTGGGGGGAACGCATGTGATATCGTAGCTTTGTACTGTGATACCATCTTATGTGGATATTCTGGAGCGACGACTGGTCTCGGGTCTCACATTCGGATTTCGCGACAGCCAGTCTGTGAACATAGGCTACATTGTAGGGCAATGTAATCACTTGGTAGCTTCGACTTCACCTAAGATTCTATGGTTGGTTGCTAGTCCGCTGGGTGTTGAGAAAATTGCAATCAATACCTATCCGCATTCATTTCTCGATAGCGTAGATGAGCTTGCGGTGAGCAAGTGGAGCCTAGAAAATCTTATGGGTATTTGTGTTGGTCTTGATGTAAGATAAATACAAAATCCCGATGTAGACCAGTCACCTAATATCCATAGGCTCTTCGAATTGTTAGAATTTGGCCAAACATTAAGGAACAAGAAACTGGTCTCGATAGCGTTCTCTGGACACATCCATACCCGTCAACTATACCTTCGATGCTGGGCGATGACATTATCGCTCTGCACGATTTACAATACAATTCTTTTGCCCCAGCATCAGCCCTACATATCAAACCAGAGAATGGCACTCTTATCGCAATCAAAGTATATTCTCCGCTAGGATTCTGCGCTGGTATCAGGGGTATCGAATTTATCTACAATACAGGTATACGAAGCACGTGGGGCTCTGATTATGATACTGCTTCACTGTCGTTTTTCCTTCATGACTCTGAAAGTCTTGTCAAAATTAAGGTCTATAAGATCAACTCTGTAGTCTACCATTTACAAGTAAGTATATCTAGAAATGTGTAGTGAGTACATGCTTAGCTAGAAGTTTAGTTCATCACCAATCTGAATCGGACAAGCGAATTCATGTCCCCAGCACCAATGAAGTCAGGAGTTTATTTTGATTGTGTTGAATATAGTGCTTTGGACAACGGATGTATAGTTGGTCTTTGTGGTTGTTTTATAGTATGTTAGTCATCCAAAGAATACTGGCCATTAGCTAATCCTGGTTGCAGAAATCCGAACAGCAGTTAAACTGTTTCGGGGTTATATCATCCACAACTGTGGCGTCTTTGGAATTAATTTGGGTCTCCTCAGCGGATCGAGATGGCTTTGGATACCTATCTCGAGAAGAAACTCTCGGAGGTAGCGAGAACCATGGCGAGTTCGGACGTCGATTGCTGCTAGACAAGAGGCTTCAATCAATTCAAGTTTCCAAGACCACAGTTTCGACAAGGTACTGTCACCCCAAACAAGTCACCGGTCTTCTTTTCCTTTCAGTGGATAGCAGCTATCCTGAGCTACTCGGACAATTGACTGAAATGGGCGAAACGTATCATTTTAAAATAGATGAGTGGATCATCGACTCGGAAATTATCACAATTAAACCATTTGTGTTCGCCGGGTGGAATCATAGGCTATCACAAGTCAAAAGGATAATCATCGTCACGAATCAAAGGAGGATCGAGTTGGGACCCGAGATTGTAAAAACTGCTCATGATATCTCAAAAAAAAACAGTTGCATAAGCGAAGAGTATCAGAAATCACTTGGGAATTTAACGCCATGTGCGATCGCGTACGATGGAATTATCGAGAAGATTGAATAAGGCGAAATGATCAACATATTAATATATCTATTCATCATCGATGTTTGAATCTTCTCCTAATAATCTTACGTGACTTACTTTTCCCAACCTTACTTTGTCAGTGCCGTACGCCCATACACCCTCTAGACGGGTGTCGTAGGCAACATTCTCGTTCTCATTCTCATTCTCACTGAAATACCAAGTCTAGAGATATCGCCAATACGATTATGAGCATTGGGATAGGATGTTCCATGAAATATTTTAATGCTGAATGTCTTGTTAAGCATCCAGCCGGTAAGCCGGCCGATGAACAATGAATGTCAACTGGCCTCCGTGGAGTATGTCCTCATGCATTATTTGTAAAAGCTGCGATAGCAAATACTTCGCTACGGTAATGGAGGAGAACACTCTCTTTTCCGACAAACTTTCTACGGGTAAGATAAGGGAGCTTGTTGTACTCCTGTTAGCTATTCGAGATACACAGACGTCTACCCTTGAGAAATTTAAGCGAGTAGTCTAGACAGAAGGCGATACTAGTACTCATGAGTAAGAGTAGTGACAGCATTCGGGATTTCATCTGGTTAAAAGGGCATATGATATGATGTGATAATTTCGAAGTATCAGTAAAGGATTTCTATCATCAAGCAATTACTGACCCCGCGTTACCACGCCAATGGAATCGTCTCAAACTTACAACCTCCTTCATCCTTCCAAATTCCAATATCACTATCGCCTATTAACTACTAGGAAAAGGCATTTGATATTTTTGGTGGCCTGGTATTGCCTTCGGTGCTCCCGTCGGTGCATTTCATTCAGTGTTGTGTTGGTGTTTGGAGACCTAAATCCTTCGGTTGCGCCCACAGGAAGAATTTGGAGCAACCTTAATTGTGAGCCCAAACTGTGCCGTCGCAATACTATCACGAATATATTTATCGACACTGGTTATTTATCAGCCAGCCGTGATTGTCTCCAAAAGCCTCATTTGATGCCAGACTATTTCAAATTACCCGGGGATCGATTGAACTGAAATTAAGTCCTGGAGGATGTGCACTCAAATGCATTAGACATGAGTTTGATGACTGATAGAATAAAATCAAAATGTAAATGAGTTTCTCCATGAATGTTAGATAAGAAAATGAAAGTGTTTGAATGGGTGATGGGAGTCATGGGACATGATATCCCAACGACATTGCATCAGATAAGCATGAACCCATGCTTGTGAACGATAATCAATGCAAAATCGAATACCTCATATTCTTCGATCGTGACCGTGGCTAAGGGAGTTCCATGACCGCGCGAGACATAGTTTGTTCTAGAAATAAAATGAAGAGAACAATGAAACAGCACTCCTCGAAGACGAGAAATCCTTCATCGGTTTACAACTTCCTTTTTAGTAAAGGATTTCAAGTGAAGTGAACATACTTCAACTTTACTTCCTGGGGGTTCAAACGTTTCAATGAAGAGAAGGTCTATGCTATGTCATGTTGGGGGCGGGGCCCACCTTAAATTGTGACCGCGGAGGGCGCATAGCAATTGTTGGAATAGGATTCTGTCAATGGCGTAGTAATCTCTTTGGCATGGGTGCTTGGGGGGAAGCTTCTATTTACAGAGTAACAGTACGATTCAGATGCAGGTACAAGTGTTACTGTTGCAAGCTTCATGGCTCAGTCGTTTGATCCTCCTGCTTTCCTGCTATCATCGTTCTCGAATTAGAAATCTATAAATCTGGAGATCCTAATACCTGTAATTAAGTCTTTTCTTACACAGCTCACAGCAATCAAACAATATTGTTGACTAGTTTCAATCGAACTACTTTCTATCAGCAAAAGTTTACATTTTACACACCTAACACATAACCAACCATGCAATTTCCAAGCACCATCACACTCCTTTCACTCTTCACAACCACGGTGTTTGCTGATCTTGGATCAATAATTGCTGATGGAACTTCCATTGGGGGAAAGGCTTCTGGCGCCGTAAATACTATCACATCAGACTATGCCCAAGCTCAGGCTACTCTAGACGCCCTTTCCACAGTAATATCCTCTCTATCCTCTGTCACTTCAATGGAAGCCACAGCCACCGGCTCTGCTCTATCTTCCCTCTCATCTGAAGCATCCTCACTCTCTGAAGCCGTCTCTTCAATTTCTAAATCCCTTTCCAAATCCATCTCTCAAGCTTCTATATCCAACGCCGCATCATTGAGCTCCCAATCTAAGATTGCGACATCTGCTCAAGCACAAGCTACGAGTATCAGCGCTGAGATCAGTAGTTTGGAAAGCATGGCAAGTACGGCTACAGGAAAGGCCCAAACTGAGGCTTTGCAGAGCGCTAGTAGCTTAAGCTCGAAATTTGCAAGCGCCAGTAGTGTCGCTAGTGCCGCGGCTAGTGCTACTGCGGCTTCTGGAGATTCTCCAGAGAAGTATTTCCCAATTTGGGGAGCTATGGTTGTTGGTGCTATGGGATTATTAATCTAGATTTTGGAATTTTCTGTGAAATGTTGAGTGTGTTTTAAAGAGTGCGGTTGTAATATGTTCTGGAGTTTGTGAAGAACAAGATTAAATATATGCGAATTCCCGCTTGAAAGTTCTATCAGTTGAAAATTTCTCCAGTTCTTTATCCTTCTTTTTTGTTTGGCCTTTTGATTTTATGGTTGTTGTTAGAAATATATGTTGCGCTAATACTAGCTGTGAGAGCCAGTTCTCTTAACCTCGCTCACTCTCCACAGATTGTTAGCTACACATAATACAAAATAATATAAACAATTGCACCTTTGTCAATTTTATCGAAAGTAAGTCGAAGCAATCTGCGACTAGCAGCTTCTTACTAGATCGCAATTCAAGAATATGGCATTATGAGTTTTATACGAAATACTACTCAAGGATTTGCTACAAAAAGCAATTAAGAATACCAGAAAAGTTGTGTAGATTGCTTTGATAACTCCCTTGCAGAAGAAGAAGAAGAAGAGACTTCTCACCAAGAGATAACGACAAGATCGCTAAGTTGCTGCTGCTCGATTGCTTCAGGCCAAGATGGCACGAAAAGCTGCTTACTCAAACTGCATTGCTTCTTTCTTCGTTTGAATCAGTCTTGCTCGGTAACATTAAGCAGCTTACTCCTCAAGCTTCTTTCCTTCAAGGCTCTCAACATCTATCTTGTGAGATATCTCAGGATGTCATGTCTTACTTCATCGGTAACTACTGGCTAAGTACAAACCCGTAAATTCATTGTAGAGAATGTCCTGAGATCACGGAGGTAGCTTTTGAACTGTTCTGCTGCACAACTTTGTGTTTGTAGATACACAATTTCTTAGTTGGCTAGTCATTACCCCGACCTTGCTTTCTCTGAAATTGATATCCATATTATGGATAGTATTCAAGGTGCTTCTGATTCTGTCCGCACCAAAACATCAGAATTCACTAATCCTTGTAGAAATTGCGTTACATCTAGAGCTTGCTCTTTCGAGATCATTACTGTAAAAACACGACATCTGAAGTCTGATAAAAAGTCAACACTTACATCATTATCATCAAGACGATGGATGCTCCCCGTCTCTGAATTTGATATAGACAGTAGAAATACCAAACTAGCTGATTCAGGACTGTGGGGTTTCGTAAGCCCGAGGAAGAATTGCAGGACACCGGAAATCACTTAGATCCAGAAAAGAGCTCACCAAGAGATGCCAAAAGCAATCAGGGTTTAGAACAATATAACGCATATGCTCAATCTTGATTCGAATATCGGGGTTGTTCTGAATATCTAAATGGACTCGGATATCTGAATCTACATGTATCCCAGACATAGAGCATGAGCATTGAGAACCATAACCATAAATCTTCGTAAATCTTCCTCCAGCATTCAAGTTTTACTATGTAGGATTAGAATTTACTTATACTCCATTGTATTAACGGGGCATGGTTTAGCAGTTCTCAGTACCGTATTAGCATAGACTCGGGCTGGGCATTTATTACCAAATTTGCTCACCAAAATCATTCAAAACTCACTATTTTCAATAATCAATATCATTTCAAATAGAGATAGGTTCGAAAATATTCTACATAATGATTAATGAATAATCAACTTCTGGATCACACATTTATTTTGATCAAATTTATTCAATATGTATCAGAAATTATCTTTGATAGAGAAACCCCCATGAGATTAATAGTTTTGGTATAATTTGAACTTTGGCATCAGCTCCCTTCAAAAACAAGCCTGAGAATATGAAAATCAGAGCATAGATTGCGATCAACGATTTATAGAAAAAGTTCATAAAAAGGGACGAAGCCCCAAGGATATATATTTTGTTCGTGAAAAGATATATGTTATACAATTAATCAACGCCGTATCAAAACACCCTTAGCATTTCCGAACATAACACATTCAATTCCTCTCGCTCATTATATCTGCCATCAATCTACAACAAGTATAAAGCCGCGCCCAAAATAGCTCCTCCAGCCATTGGCACTTGGGTTCTCATAGCTCCTGAGCTAGAAGTAGCGCTGGCGGCACTTTTAGTGGCGGAACTAAGAGCACTGCTCGCTCTGCTAGTGGCGCTCTTCACTTCGGAACTGGCGCTAGCAACGTCGCTGCTGATACTGCTCATAGCCGCGCTGATCGAGCTCTTAACGGCATTGTCGGCAGTCTGGGCGACGGAGCTCAAGCTAGAAATTTCGCTGCTAGCTTCACTCTCGATGCTCGAGTATCGGGAGGCGGCAGCAGAGGTAACTGTGGAAAATGCGCCAACGGCGTCAGAGGTTGCTGTAGAGAAGGCTCCAGCGGCTCCAGAAGTTGCGGTGCTGAATGCGCCAGCAGCTCCTGATGTAACAGTAGAAAAGACTCCGCCGGCACCTGAGGTAATAGTTGAAACGACACCACCAGCCCCCGAAGTTACAGTTGAGAAAGCTCCAGCTGCTCCTGAGGTGACGGTCGAAAAGACTCCTGCGGCTCCAGAAGTGACAGTATCAGCGGCACCACCAATGGCAGATGTAGCTGTGTTTATTGCTCCGCCGACATCTGAGGTTAACGAGTTGACGAGGCTACCGAGATCTTGTGCCGAAGCACCAAGGGAAAGGAGGGCGATAACTGGAAGAACTTGAACACGCATGATGAAGGTATTGATTTTAATATATCGAAGATCGAAAAGTTGAGAGGATAGTAGGTAGATGTAGTGAATATCGAGAAGAAGAGACGTTTAAGTATATCGATTCGTGAATTATTCGTTAGCAATTAGGAAAAAAAAGAGCAAATTAAGAAAAGGGAGTGAACGCGGTGAAGCTTATATACATGTCGGTGCTCTGTTTCCACCTAGTAAAGCATTGTCGCCTATAGGATCCCCATGCGAAAGAGATGATCGAAATCTCGTATAACTGCAAAAGAAATGCGAGTTTCCTGGAAACATGCGGTAGTTCTTCTCCGATATTCCGTGCATAAACTTACATGACGTTGAAAAAGGGGCATGCTAACTCTAAGGAGACTAGAACTTGCATGGATATTGTGGCTTGGCTCGCTTAGGTAATTGAGATTCGCGGCAACTAACCACCTGGATAGCACCACTAAGGCAATTTTCTTCCGTTTCACTGTGGCTCGGCAGTCATGGGGCGAAATTGGATACCAAAATTTTGTTAACCTTGATTCACTTCGAGGTTCGGTGACATTCCGAGGTTCATCCAAGGTTTTCCCCTTGAAATATGTGCTGTCATCAAGATCAGGACGTATCTTGCGCGTCATCTATAAATATCTTCATTGTTGTCAGTCATAAGATTTTTTTCGTCCGATAGTTTAGGCTTTGATGTAGCTTTTCTACAGAACACACCGTAAAGACCGAGTAGTGCGTGATGTTGAGGCTGAGGTAGATTTCATTAGAGGGTTTTCTTGAGACGAGGCTTTTCATAACCCGTACTTTTTAGCAATCGTTTTGCAGATCAAGTACTTAGCGAAGTGAAATCAAGGCCAAGACGGATACAACTCTAGAATGGTCCGTGGGAGGATATTTTGGGAACGAGGCTCTTCAGAATTTATTAACTACCTTTTTGCAGAAAAATAGGCTGAGTAGATTTATGTTCTTGAAACGTTCAATCATTGAAAAGTAAATTTTGGATGAATTGAATCCAAGTGTCAAGTGTTTTGTATTGTTTATTATTAATTGTTTTTAATATAGCTACCTAAGCTTAGCTAGCTGGAGAGATCCACCACGAAATGCCTAAGCATACGTAGGCCAAACTGGGGAAGACCACGAAGCACCAGCAGCGATGAGCTGAGTGTCCATTGCTTCGGCTCCAGCACCAATGAACAAAAATTTGGAGAAGTGGACGGTACTGTAGTACTTGTATGTTGTGTTTCCAGGGATGAAGACAACGTCGCCTTGAATAAGCGATAATGTCTCACCTTCCATCTCAACAGTCAACATACCCTCAAGAACCTCGAAAGCCGCATGGCCGGTATATGATGATGTTGGGATGGTGACGTTGGACAACTTGCGGGCAAGGGTAATGGTCGACAAAGAGAATGCGTTCTCGGATTGTACTGGAGTAACGAATGGCTGAATGATTTGGTACCCAGCGGCATCGTTAATGTACTGTGGTCCAAAGTCCTTGGCGACGTAGTATGGAGAACCTTGAGCACCAAGAGCGTTGGCTCCAGTGTGCCAGGTACTGTTTAATGGAGCAGTACCGTTAATCGCATCTGTACGAGGAACGAAGTCAAGCTGGGCATAGACATCGAAATTTTCAAGAGAGCTGATGACTGAGGCGGGAGGAGAGCTACTGCCATTGACGACAAGGAGAGGATCGTAAGGAGGTTGGGTTTCCGAAGAGGCTGAGGTCCAGTTAGAATCGGCGAGGGCATAAAACAAGTCCCTAGAATATTGTTAGTCTTCTGTCCAGTTGCAACTATAGCCTGTTATGCCTGGGCAACCTACTCAAATCCTCCAGGTGAGATAATTCCAACCATCTCAGTGTCGGGATCCAAAATTTGGAAAGTATGGGTTGTGTTGATTGGTACACTTCCGTAATCTCCTTGTGTCAAGAGTCTTGTCTCAGAATCACCATCCTTTTCAGTCCAAAGCTGGAAGCGACCTTTGAGATTGAAGAAATTCTCATAATGCTTTTGATGAATGTGAGGAAGAACTCCTAAATCGGTCGAAGGTGGTGCGTTTGTCGCGAGAAGGGAGAAAGCACCTCCAGACGATGGTCCAGTAACTGGGAATCGATAGAGTTGGCTTCCAACCACACAGCCAGAAGCATCATAATGTGCAATTGCGTAGGGACGGACATAATTAGGCACCTCTGTTACCCAGACTGAACTGTTATCGCGGGCAGTAATGCGAGCGGACACGAGTCCAGCAGCAAAAACTGAAGAGGCCAAAGTAGAGGTACGCATGATGAAGATGATAAAAAGAATGTAGATTTGAGGTGAAGGTAAAGGAGGAAGATCTTTCAGGAACTTGCATGATGTATATATGGGAAAAAGAACCAGATCCACCCTCCCACTATTACTCGGTCCTCACATACCCATCTCAGAGATATTGCCGATGCAAATGACTGCAACGGCGCACATACTAGAAAAGCAATGGAAGGATCTTCAAGGGTACTGTCACGACTCAGATGGGATAGACCCCTACATAGTCCACTTTGTACATAACGGGGCATTGAATGATGCAAATAAGATTGTAGATACTGTAGTGATAGCTTTATTGTCCGATCAAATAATGAGTGGTTGAACTCACTATGGCTTTTTCGTTGTTTCGAACCATTATGTGTTTATAGCTTTTGCCTATTCACATCTTCCGAATGTGGTTTGCTACTCAACGGTATAGCATTTTGTTGGTCACCCATATCACTGAAATTCGTCTTCCCAAAGTAATACTCCCCATCCGTCCACCTCAGATCGATTAGATTACGAAAAGCGTCGGTCCTTAAATCCTACCTTCCATTACAAGCACATCGAACCTGTAAAGCCGTCCCAACTAGTCCACATAAACTTTCGCACTAACAGGGCCACCCCGTGAAGATACGAATGCTCACTCTGTTTTTTCGTGACGGCAGCAGTACCGGTACATCTTAATTCAAGGTTTGTGGGCGTTCGGTATTCAAACCGTAGTACGTGTATTAGTAGCATTCTGGTCAGGCTGAAGGTGGAAGGGTGGTAGCCGTAATTACACATGCAGATCGAATGGGGAAAATGAAGAAACAGAGTGGTGGACGGGCAGGGAAATGAAACATCCGTCCAGTCATAATTGTATGCTCGAGTCGAAGCACGTTATTGAACAGAGGTACTGAGTAGATGAATAAACTGTGTCTCACCGTTCGAGATAGCAAGAAACAATTTGTCTGGACGGAATGATCTAATTGGTGACGAAACAGAGACATGTCAACTTAGAAATGGGATAATGTCTTCGTACCAGTACCTCCAGTACCTGCATAAGTGATCAATTCACCAGTGCATGCAGCTCGTATAGAAACAAAGAAGCAAATTGAAAACAAGTTTAATCAATCATCCCATCCATCAACAATTCTTCAACGATCAAGTGGACGGATGGGCAACTTACGCATTCCAAAAGTCCGTCCGATTAGTGTCCCAACCAGACTCCAAAAACTGGAGTAGATCTGGGCCCGGTAGTGGACGAGTGGATATACCCAAGATCCGAAATCTACAGTAACTGGAGATATTCTTGTATGGAGACGAGGGATAGTGACATACTTGGTAGTGGACGGACAAGGGATGAACTCTGGCCAATAATCGGCCCGGCCTCCTGTTTTTACGGCCTTCGGTTGTGTAGCTTTATCCGATTAGATAAACCAAGCTTAAAAAAAGCGAATTTGTTTAGGAAAATAAAGATGAGAGTATAAGAAAGAGATCTACGGAGTAGACGATCAGGATAAAAAATATTCATGTTTGCATTTTCTGCCTGATCTACGCTGACTAAAGATATACTAAAGGTATCCAAATACCGAATCCAACACCAAATGCTATGCTATGCTCAAAATGCTTTACTATCAATTGCTCGCTTTACAACCCGATGAACTCAGCCAGCTTTTAATCCAACGCCTGCGGACATCTTCTCGCTTCCAATGCTCTATATTCGTTTCGTTTTCTCTTCCTTGCGTGATTCCTTCCCTCTTCCCTCGTTCAAAAACTTGCAATGTCCAAAGCTCGATTCTTCCGTCACCCGCCAACTGTCCCACACTTTGTACACACCAACTTTTGAGCTCTGCTCACACCCACCCCAACCTTCTTAGCCCTGAAGTCCTTCCCTCCACATTTTCTACATGAAAGCATTTGATCACTGCCATCACTAGCTTCTCCTTCTACTTCTTGATCCTCATCTGTCAGATCAGAATTTGCATCACTGCTTAATCTAGAATTGATGCTGTTTCCACGAGATGAGGTGCCAGGTCGAAGAAGCTCTGGACCAAATTTGTTCCCATTTTGATCCGCATTTGAGCTGTTCTTCCAATTTGCTGGGTTCCAAAATTGATAGGACCTTCCTGTAGGGTCTATTTTATAGATGCTAGAATTGCTATCTCCGTTGGGGGGAGGTGATGCAGGATTGAGTGTGAAGGACGGAGTGGGCGGTTGACTTGGGAGAGCCTGGTGCGATTGACCTTTGAAGATTGATTGGGGAGGGCTACTTGTAGCGATAGAAGGTGGCCGATGACCGCCACTTATCGTTGTTGTAGTTGTGGGCACAACAATACCGTATTGCAGTTGACGAGTTGCGCTTGCAAGGTTTGCCGGGGAAGATGGCGAGTAAGGAGTGCGAGTGAGTTTACCAGGTGATATGCTACGGTCACTGCGATTGCTGAAGGGAATTTTGGTATGAGAACTGGAGGTCTTAGGTCTATCGTTGGAAATTGTCTTGCGCCAGTCGAGGATGTGATTGTCAAATTGCGTAACTGGCCCTGAAATAGAACTCTGGGAGATCGAGGTTCGGCGAGACTGGGAACCACCACTTTGACGTGTCATAATGCTGCTGCTTCGAGCGAGCATCTTTTTGGAAAATTGAGATGAAGTTTCCCATTGGTCATTACGTCTTTTCTGATAAGCGCAATCTTGTCGAAAGACCTTTATGCGACCAAGGTAATCCGCGGTTACAATGATATTGCCATCATTGTGATTGGATCTAGCAAGATATGCAGAGGACTGTTCAGGCTTTTTGATTTGAGGTTCTTGAATATCTTCAACGGAAAGAGCAGCAGAATCGCGATTCCCTGCTTCACTGGTTGCACGAGATGTCGAGGGAAGAATCGATTCTTCTCTACTAAGTAGAGTCACGGGTGGGGGGTTGCATAAATCGTAGAGGGGATCTCCGGAACCACTGAGAAGTATTCTAGACTTCATCGGGGCCATGACAGCTACTGTGACAACCTCCGAATGAGCCTCAAAGAATTCACATGGTCTTTTGTCCTTGCTCTCATTATCCGTAACTCCAAGAGACCAGATGTAAGCTTTGTGGTCTTCACTGCCACATATAACATACTTTGCATCATCACTGAATTGGGCAGTGATTTGACTGTAGGCATTTTCGTGACTTCTGAACTTCATCTCTAAAGCTTTATCTCGGAGGTTGTACATACGAACTCGAGAATCGTTTGAAGTGATCAAAACTTTTGTTTCACCTTCCGGATCATTAGGAGGATAAACAATCGTGCGAATACCAGTGATTTTGCTTCCTTTTGCGTTCTTTCCCCTTGATGATCGGACATGGATTTGAGTGTGGTACTTTAAGCCCTCGGTCTCGTAGAATAAGCAGATCCCACTGAGAACGCCAGCTATAGCGGTCTTACCATCTGGACTGAAAGCTACCGCCGTTATAAGACCTGGCAATTGATTCCAAAAGGCGACACTTTTGTCGGGAATACTCCAAAGCCGAAGAATTGAATCTAGTGACCCAGCCAAAAAGAAGCGATCGTCTCGGGGGTGAAAGGCTATCGATGTAACAAAGTCCTTGTGGTTAAAGGTGCACAAACACTCCGGCCTGCTTATATGCCACAATCTGACGGTCTTGTCCATTGAAGAAGATAGCAGGAAATTGTTCTTGCTCCAACTAAGATCCAGAACATCCAGAGTATGGCCTTCAAATTCCTGTACCGGTTTGGATTTGAAAACAGGTGCGCTCAATTTTTCGCCATCCTCATCAAATTCATGCGCTTGCCGCTCCTCTGCGGTCGATATTACTGCCCAGATTCGAACCACTCGATCCTTCCCTGCCGCGGCGAAATATTTTCCATCTTTACTAAACTCAGCTGCCCAGACTGCACCGTTTGACCTTGGTGGTTTCGACAACTTGTTAGGATGTTCCGAATTTGTCGAAGTTTGTACGTTCTCGTTCTTGGACGGATTTTTCGTGCCGCTCAATTCCTGGGCAAGAAACATGCGATTGAACTCCGTAGTCTTCTTGTGATGAGCTCGAACTTTGATATATCGTGGGGGCTCCTTGTGTCTCGGAATATAGCCGTTGGCCCCTATTGATGAGGAAAATACATGGGCATTCATGCCCTCAGTGCGTGGGTCGCCCAATTCTGATTCATCATCATCCATCTCTGGCGCTTCATTCTTCTTCCCCCCTAGTATATTGAAACGATTCAAAAACGAGACCCCTTTCCTGCAATTGATTAGCTTTGATATGAATAAACCAGAGCCGACTCTCGCCAATATAAGTAGCCACGAGGGCATAGTGAGCACATCCGCAAATAGATTTCTACACATCCGATCGCGCCAAATATTGACTTACTTCTTGTCTTTTGCCAGGTTACTATCGCTGCGAATTTCCGGGGTCATTTGCCTACCAGGAGAGCCTGTGCCAGGGCTCCCTGGCTCTGGGTCCTCTGGAACAACACTTCCTGAGATACCTGAGACAGAAGCATTTCGAAGTTTTTGTGGGATTGTGTTCTCGGTATTCGTACGCTTCAGAATGTGCTAAATTTCCGTCAGCAAACGTGTCTTTCAAGCTAATGTGGCTATCTGTATAGAGTGATCAAATGAGAATATCCGGAGTCGCATACATGTGATAGAGGGTCAATAGCAGTAGAGGTTCGTGCAGATGCTGTGTCACTTCCGTTCTCTTTGGCCACTCCATTTCGAATGAGTTTTATCGCAGACTTCCTTGGACTTGTGGAATGCCCATTGTCTGGAAATCAAACTTATCAGCACATTGTTTTTGAGAAGCAATAAACCCCTCACAATCGGGATAACCCTATCAAAGCAGTCTATAAACAAGCATGAAGCTCATAACATGTGAAATGACGGACATACCTTCGGATGAAGTTGCAGAGCGTGGTCTCCCTCCTTCGGTCGTTGGTGATCCAACAACTTGTTGTTGCTCCTTGCTGCCCTTCAAATGTTCATCTGTCACTTTAATACTCGGCAATTCTGCGTCAGACATTGTGCCTCCAAGTCCATGAATCCAGTGATTTTGAAATCTTGTGTAAGTCGATTAGATAAGGCGATGCAGATTTGTATGCGTGGTCACTTCCTCTTGTTTGCCCGATTGCTGAGATCCCACTCTCTTCCGGGGGGTTATCCAAAAAGTTAGGCTTGTCGCGATGGAAACAGACGTTCGAGCACGAGCACACAATCAGTGTTTGGGGTGAAAACTTTATGATTTTATGGAAATTTTCAATTGATTTTGAATTGATCTAAATTAGTGAATAGCTATAGATAGTTGTCAAGAGATTATTGGGGATGTAGACAAAAGGTACCAAAGAAATCCTATTGGCTTCTGGCCTTATTATTCGCTATCTTGACGTAATCGTAGATGGCCCAACGATCATAATGGTCTTAATGCAAACTCATCTAGGCGCTTGAGACCTTGGGGTTTCAACGTCGTTCTTTTTAAAGTAGCGAGGCTAACAATTGAAATGCCTAAGAAAGCGGTGTCGGTCTAGAATGGCAGAATTAAAGAACAGACGTCGAGATATCATGGATATCTATCTCAATCCAAAAAGCTATAACGTTGGAAACATTAGTTGATAATGGAAACAGAAAGGAAAACTGCAGATCATCTTATTTACCTCCGTCAAGCCCTCGACCTTGCCCGACTATCTCCACCCAAACCTACCAATTTCTGTGTTGGCGCAGTACTTCTCAATGCTTCAACAAATACTATTATCGCAACAGGCTACACATTGGAGTGTCCCGGCAATACACACGCAGAACAATGTTGCTTCATAAAGCTCTCCCAAGCTCACAATATACCTGAAGAACGACTTGCGGAAGTTTTGCCAGAAGATACGATATTATACACTACAATGGAACCATGTGCAAAGAGATTAAGCGGGAATGTGAGTTGTCTAGACAGAATCCTGAAGTTGGGTGAAGGTGGAAAAGGAATTCGTAAGGTAGTGGTCGGCGTGAAAGAACCAGAGAAATTTGTGGGCGAGAACGAAGGGAGGAGGAGATTGGAAGAAGCGGGCGTTGAGGTATTACTGGTTGAGGGACTAGAGGAAGAAATATTGAAGGTTGCTACAGCAGGGCATAATCCGGTATCTGATGGATGAACCGTCACATTCCGCGTTTGATATGGAAATAGCACACCAGTTTTTCCGAGTCGGATATCGTACACCCTGAGGTTACCGGTGAATTTAACGAACGTGATGGTTTGAATGGAGTAATTTGCTTCTCACGAGCTCAGGTGCATTAACCCATCAATGATACCACGCCTAATTTCTATTCTAGTTGGTCAATCTCCTTCAACTTCTTCAAGGTCAAGCAATGCATTTGCACGTTTCACGAGGATCATCCAAGGCTCATATCCAAAGTGATATTTCCAGAAAGGACACATAAGATCGCACCGAAAAAGGTACATACTACTGCCCACATTGGGCTTTCGAAGGGCCTTTACGTTAAATTCTTTGTCAGTGTTCTAGTAATGGTTTCTAGATACATGATATTTGAGAAGATGACAATATGCCATGGCTTTAGTACTTGCACCTAAATTGAATTGATACTCAAAAACCCCAAGGTGAGCAAGTTTGTGATTCCATCTGCTCAGAGCACTGTTCGAAACCCATATAATTGATGGGATGAATCATAACAATCATGCATAGCCATATTGAAGTAAGAGTTCCTGTTTTATTGGTCTCGTTGTATCCAGGAGCGGGAGGTCGTTCAGAGTTGGCTCGCCAGCGAAGAATATCTCGTGGATGTTTTCCATCACGCTGGATATAAGTAGGTACCTAGCTAACATATTATGTCCTCTCGCTTGGGCTTACTATATAAGCTCAAAGCCTCCTCAAACATATAAGTATCACACGCCTCGATGGCGCAGCGGTAGAATTTAGCATTCTCGAGAATGTTGTCCGCCTTTCTACTTATTAGCATTGTGAGGGCTTCGATCGGACAGTGACATTTTCGGGTATATGAATTATAGAAAGTATAACATATGCGATAATGGTTCATTGGGGTTAAAGAGCGTCGCGCTCTTAATCTTTTGTAATTTTGATGGAGCGGAAGTGAAGTGAATATTTTTGTGGAGATCAAGGATTTGTTTTGGGGTATATGAATCTCTCAATGCATGAACGGATTATTCCTATATGATGGGTATTGGTAGCGACAGCTCGATATGCCGCAAAGCTTTTTTGGGTTCTCTGAGCATCAACCATTCATTATTGGGCTTCTCGATCAGGAATTCCAAATATTGGACTCGTTTCCACAGTCTCATTGGGACAAGTGTCAAATTAGTTTTTGGCCATAATTTCTATGCACCTGTGCAACATGTTGCCGTTCTTGAGCTGCTTGGGGTGTTCTACTGGCATTGTTCTCCCTTCTGGTGTATACTTCTTGTTAGCTGGTGCATTGCCTACGGAGATAGTTGTAGTTGCCACTAGTAGAGGTGATTGTACTGAGGGAAGATTGGCATTCCTTCATTCTCCTTGTTCATTTATCTTGCATGTTTCCACTTGAGACGACCTAATCTTGTCTCCCACCCTCTCACCCAACATGCCAAACCTCCACCTAACAACACGTGATATAAAATCATACGAAAAGAGTTTTGTTGCACATCTAGTTTTCAGGTTCGGTTTCACTTTCAATTTCATTACGAGAGAGCAAGGCAAATTTAAACATGATAAGAATTAAGATGTGCAACAAATCCCTTCTTTCAGAAGCTAGCCAATCAAAGGAACACATTCAAACTTTTCAGGTGAATACACCAGGTCCCTACTGGTGATTTGATTCAAGGAGGGTGAAGTTTATTTGGTGTCTATCTTCCGCATATCTGTTATGTGTATCCATCTAGTCTGTTCAATCTTGACAAGCGAGGAAGATCGAAGAGATCCAACAATCGACTTACCTTTCCACGCCAGATAACTACGAATTGATACAAGAACTCAAGAACTCAAATTTTCTGTCGCTCCCTGCTACAACTTATCTCAATATAATGCCAACAATGTAAGTTCGACATGATACCCCGATGTTCTTGAGTATACAGCCCAAGCTTCGCAGCTACTCGCCAATTATACAAGGAAAGAGGAGCAAGGTCACATATTTGGGTGCGACATATGAACAAATTGCAAATGGGATGTTTATCAATGAGTCCAGCGCAGTTACGATATTGATCTAGTTCTAGTGTTGGGGAATGTCACGTTGAGTTTGAGAGTTGTGGTTTGCGCTTGGGGTAAAGTAGAAGAGGGATTTGTTGCTTCACGACAGTCAAAAAAAAAAAAAAAAAAATGGGAAGGGGTGGGGGTCGACGGGAGAGCATGATGGTGTTCCAATATTTCGTAGTTGTTTTAGGAAGGAAGGGAGATATGTGGTTGCAAATTGGAGTACTGGGAGTGAGCGTGGTCTTGAACTTTTAGCAAGTGGGTTTCTTGTTAGAGACGAAATAGATATATGTGTTCCATATCAGATACAACTAGAACATATATTTGCAACACCATCCTCACCCCCTTTCTTTATATTCTTACTCAACTGGCCGTCTCATGTCGTATATTATCAAGTCATCAAAGTATTGATATCAGTTAAAAAGAATGCAGGGACTAATATCGGCTAGACCATCACGAATACCAACGGATCTCCACAAATTACGCTTTTTCCATCTTCGTGGGCAGGGTCCAAAGCTGACGTCCTGTTTCATTTTGGCATAAGTGTATCTGAAGGACGAGGGCTCGAGGAGGATAAGCGTTGGTCAATTTAACGGCTCGATATCGATGTTTGATAGGCAAGGGTTACGTAAAGTGAGGGTGGTTATCTTTCCCCACATTTTCGTGGGAAGTGGAGTTAGCATTGGCCATGATATTGAAACTGGGCCTGGCTCGGGAGTCAAGTTTATTTATATACTCTGTATGACAGATATGGAGGTTCTCCAACAGGTGATGTACAAACAGTATGGTTAGAACTGATATAATGACTTGTAATGAGTTAATGTCACCATATCTTGGCAAGGACATATAAAAACGCACGGGAAAAGACATTCATGTTTGATTCCGCATTAAAGATAGGATAAGAGCTCTTCCAAGCATTTTGCCGGAACTAAACCTCGATGCTGCATACTTCATGGTGCGCGATAAGAATGACAAGGAATAGTAATTGGCGCAAGATAAAAGATAAGCAACTTCCGGTGTATCTTTTCCTACCTAGTAGATGCGGGCAGTTTTACCATTGGCCTGGTATTGTCACAATACATGATGTTTCTTTATATGACTTGTGTTTCGTTGTTCTGTGTTGATGACAATTTCATATAAATTCAAGAAGGTCGTGAGAAATACCCAAAGATGTATTTGTGTATACATACATGAAAATGGCGGAAAAACTAGCTGCTACAGTAGAGTGAAACCATAAGAAAGATAAAATGAAAGCTGTATCAAGATAAAGAAATTGAAAACGAAGCCACCAAGAGAAGTTCACCCGATTCCCGAAGCCACCTCTTGATAGCAGGGGTTCAGGCTAAACCTTCCTGATCAAGTATAAGATCTGATAGCTGTTGTACGACCCCTTCCGCCCTGTGAGCAAACGTGCTTCAAATGGAATTCTGTCATGCCTTGCGGGCAATTGATAAACCTCCGTGTACTACATAGATATGCCACGTCCGCGATATCTTCTCCAAATCTACAATAATCATCCTCATATTGAAGATGGCTACTTTGACACAGTCGAAGAGCAATGCCTCGGCTCACAATGACTTGATACGTCGTCCTTCTGTCACGACAGCGTTGCCGGCTGGAGACAGCCCAAATCTTGAAGGCTTGAGTGCGGATGAAGCTGCACTGACGGCTTTAGGTTATAAGCAAGAGTTCAAGCGAGAATTCTCCTTATGGACAACTTTTTGTGTTTCTTTTGCTGTGCTTGGATTGTTGCCCAGTTTCGCGAGTACCTTGAATTATGGAATGGGCTATGCAGGTACTGGAGGAATGGTTTGGGGGTGGTTGGTAAGTTGGTTCTTTATCCAATGTGTTGCTATGGGAATGGCAGAGTTGTGTTCGAGTATGCCAACTAGGTGAGTGTTCTTCAAAATTGTTAAAAAATGCAAGCGCTAAATGTTTTCAAGTGGTGGATTATATTATGCTGCAGCAGTACTCGCTCCTCCAGGATGGGGTCCATTTGCAGCTTGGATAACTGGATGGTCGAATTGGATGGTCCAGATCACAGCAGCACCCAGTGTGGACTATGCGCTCGCTGCCATGGTTCTAGCTGCCGCATCAATCACTCACCCCGAGTACGAGCCAACAAATTACCAGACGTACTTATTGACCGTCTTGGTCATGATCATCCATGGAGTTATATCGAGTATGCCAACATTATGGATTGCGAAGTTCAATTCCTTTGGATCAACGTTGAATATGATAGCTTTGTTGGTAGTAATCGTCATGATTCCAACGTCAGTCACCGGAACTGCCACAACGCCAAAATTCTTTCCTTCGAAGGAGGTCTGGTCTATCCAGAATGGTACCGATTGGCCAGATGGAGTTGCAGTCCTCATGTCGTTTATCGCCATTATTTGGACGATGTCCGGATATGATGCCCCGTTCCATCTCTCGGAGGAGTGCAGTAATGCCAGTATCGCTGCTCCACGCGCCATCGTTCTGACCAGTGGAATTGGAGGCCTTTTGGGGTGGGCTTTACAACTTGTTGTTGCTTACACTGTCATCGATATCACCGAGGTCATTGATTCCCCTCTTGGACAACCATGGGCATCGTATCTCGTTCAAGTGATGCCACAGAAGATCGCGCTCGCTATCCTTGCCCTCACTATTATGTGCGGATTTTTTATGGGTCAAGGATGTATGGTGGCCGCTCCTCGAGTAACTTTCGCCTATGCTCGAGACGATTGCTTTCCGTGTTCTTGGTGGATCAAGAGAATTAATGAGTCTACTTACACTCCAGTCAATGCCGTGTGGTTCAATACTGTCATAGGTTGCCTTCTCCTGTTGTTGATCTTCGGCGGAAGCGTAGCCATTGGCGCCATCTTCTCCGTTGGTGCCATCGCAGCCTATGTTGCCTTCACCATCCCTATCTTTATTCGCGTATTCTTCGTTGGCGATAGATTTCGACGTGGACCATGGCATCTTGGCAAATTCAGCAAGCCGATTGGAATGGCCGCCTCTTCTTTTATCCTTGTTATGATGCCAATCCTCTGCTTTCCAGCGTATAAAGGCAATGATCTCACTGCCTCTTTGATGAACTGGACCGTGGTTGTTTATTTCGGACGTAAGTATTCTTGGGTTTTGAGATTCTTTTAAATCCATCTTCGGCGGCTAATGATAGATTCAGCGATGAGTATAGTAATAATCTGGTGGTTCGTGTCAGCACATAAATGGTTCAAAGGACCTGTGATCAATGTCGAGGTAAGTTACATACATCCCACACTAACATTCCAGCCACGAAGGCTAACACTGGTAATCCTAGCATCATATGATGGGTAGAGACCCGGATGAAATTATGGAAGGCGTTGAAGATAGTTCAGATGATGGAAAGACCAAGCCAAGTCCCTTCGAAAAGAAAGCCGAGCTGGGAGGGGATCGGACTCTTGGAACTTCGCCAGTAACTCAGTGAAAGCTGCTGGGTCTGCAAGCATATAAGTATTGAGATTTGTTGAGATAGCAGGGACGGTGAATGTACATTGATATCTTAATCAATAGTTAATTGTTTCTCTCTTGCATTAATTGCAAAACAATCATAGTAACGTATACACCAATTCCGAATACCATGCAGGAGACTGGCTCCATGTCGGTTGCTCTTTGTAGGCTGGGTTTGAAGGTATAAAGTATAGGAAAATCTTATCGAGGGAGAACTTCCTGATGGAGATTTGAACAATGTCTGCATTCGGATGGAAAGTATGGATTGCGAGGGAAGATATACTCTCCTTCTCCCACTGTGAAAGAAACGACAGTC
The DNA here is from genome assembly GCA_004786245.1 of Botrytis hyacinthi. Lineage (NCBI taxonomy): Eukaryota > Fungi > Ascomycota > Leotiomycetes > Helotiales > Sclerotiniaceae > Botrytis > Botrytis hyacinthi. The sequence continues at coordinate 41,693 of PQXK01000164.1, read as the reverse complement.
ACCTACAGCGTCGATCCGTAAGCAAAGCTTGCGCGATTTTTGTTATGCAAATTGGATATAAAATCCCTCATCTTGGTTGAACCCCTCAATTTGCCCATGAATTCGCGCAGAAATGACACAGATTGTCATCACGCTTTTGTCAATAGAAAGTATAAATTTGACCACTTGGTCTCAGAAAAAACATGGAAATAATCCAAAAATGACAGGATAACATGAAAAGGATGGGAATACGAAGAGGAATGACGAGAATGAAGATAATGTTGAGCAACCTCAGTGGAGCGTATTGTGTGTAGAAACCCCCACTTAGAGCAAATATTGTAGATCTCAATATTTGAGGAATCCGATGATAGATATTTTGCAGTTTCACCAGACTTGGAGGATATACTACTTCTTCCACCTGCCCCTCCCTCATCGTTTCCAAGCACCAGGATTCTCGCACTATCTCCCCCGCATCCCACACTCCACAGTTGACTGAAATCATCTCAACTACTCATTCCCATAAGCGTTGAGGTAGGAAGCTTTCACACAATAATCAAGGTAACTCAAGGCAGTACAAGGCAGAAATCCGAGAGATGTCATCTATATGCCTTAATTTTCAGGCTTCAGTTGAACAATGGCTATCGCCAGGCTCTCCTTGTCAATTCGAAGCTCTCAAACCCCTAAAAACATTGAATTGTTTCCGCCCTCTATAGCCTTTTACGCTGTGTTCTCAACGAATCACGAAATGAAAGGCATGCAATCATAGTTATATATGAGTAGCAAATTTTAGGCACGATGTCATCCAACATTCGGAAATCTGCCGCTGGAAACGCTTCCCTATTATCTCCTTCGAATTACGACGAGGATGCTCCGTCTATACATTCTGAGCACAGTGACCAAGACGAAGACAGTGATGATGATAAGATAATTCAGGGGGCGCGTACGTCCGCAGATATTAGGAAATATGATCGAGGTGTATTAGAAGAGGAAGAAGAAAGGGACGAGCTTTTAGAAAGAAATTTGAAGCGCGGGAGAAGAGGAAGCGCATTGGAAGGAATAAGCTCGGGACTTAGAGGTCTATGGAGTAAGAGCCATGTTCTCTTACCTGGAGCTGGCAATGAAGGTTCCTCAAATCAAGACGATGAAACCGAAGTGGAAGAAAAACGACGCCAAAGGAGAAATAGACGGCAGAAGAAGAGGGAGAAATTGATGGAAGATGCAAGTTATGGTGAAGATGGAGAGTTGATGTTCGAGATGGAAGGAGGGCGCATGAAAGAAGGCAGTGCGACAGGGTCAAGCAGCGAAACTGATGAGAGCGACGATGCCGACAGACGCGGCTTGCTAAATGTCCGGGGCCAGGCGACGCAACGAAAAAACTCGAGATGGGCTTGGTGTGCTATATATCTTCTGATAGCATTGGGGTTTACGGCTCTATTGTTAGTGGCATGGAAGCTGTCGAAGAAAGCACGTTTCACGAAAGAACATCAAACTTTTCTGAGCAATGGCACAGCTTTATTCGCGCCAACAACTATCTTGATAAGCTTGGACGGATTTCGAGCCGACTTCTTGAAACGAGGTATCACACCTAGATTAAATACTTTCGTCGAAGAGGGAATTTCGCCTATCTATATGAATCCTAGCTTCCCTTCTGTCACCTTTCCAAACCATTATACATTGGTTACTGGTCTCTACCCAGAATCACACGGCGTTGTGGGAAATACATTTTGGGACGAGAAATTACAAGAAGAATTCTACTATACCAAATCTGAAGCGATGCACAAGAAATGGTGGGGCGGCGAGCCTCTATGGGTCACTGCTGAAAACCAAGGAATCAGAACTGCCATTCACATGTGGCCAGGAAGCGAAGCAAATATCATGGATGTGGAGCCTGCATACTTGGATAAATACAATGGGCAAGAACTGCTTCCCAAAAAGGTCAGCCGAGTACTTGAGCTTTTGGATAAGCCTGGCCGAGAAGATAGTCAAGCAGCATTGGCTGATATGAGACCTCAACTAATTGCAGCATACGTACCTAATGTTGATCAGCATGGCCATCTTTACGGGCCAAATAGTACTGAAATCAGGGTTACTATAACAGAGGTTGACGCTATGCTTGATCAAATGTTCCAAGGGCTTGAAGCAAGAAATTTAACAAACATTGTTAACGTTGTCATTGTTTCAGACCATGGAATGGCTACTACAGATACAAGCCGTCTTATTCAACTAGAAGATATCATTGATACCAGTCTAATCGAACACACTGATGGCTGGCCTCTATATGGACTTCGGCCAAAAAATCTCTCACACCTTCAAGGCCTTTACGATACTTTGGCTGCAGAGGCCGCTATCAATCCCAATTTTGAGGTTTATCTACGAGATGTTAACATGCCCGAACGTTATCATTTCTCCAAAAATGAGCGAATTGCACCTCTATGGATTGTTCCAAAGACTGGTTGGGCGATTGTCATGAAGGACGAATTTGATGTAGTTGAAGGAAAAGCAAAAGGAATTGCCTACCACCCTCGGGGACTGCATGGCTACGATCATGAGCATCCGCTCATGAGAGCTATTTTCATCGCTAGAGGCCCCGCTTTCCCGCATGAGCCGAATAGTCGCGTTGAGCCTTTTCGTAAGTTCACAGCAGTCTTTCCCAGCTAAATTTAACTAACATGGCTCAGAAAATATCGAAGTGTATAATATAATTTGTGACTCTCTGGGACTTACACCTAACCCCAATAACGGCACATTACGTCTTCCACTCAAGCCTATTGGGCTCCATTCGGCTGATACATCTCCCCCCGAACCTGCTGATCCTGAACCAAGTCCTTCAAAGATAGAGCCTCAAACAAATGCAACTCTATCTATATCACCAATTGAAGCTAGCTCTGCGGCAGATCCCAATGTAGTCCCTCCGCAAATGGTGGGTGTAGATACACCAGAAGACTTGGAAGATCCAAATGTGGATAGGCCGGTAGTAGAAGATGAGAGTAGTAAGACAGATGATGAGAAAAATTGGTGGGCATGGTTCAAGGGAGAACTAGATGATTTCAAAGGCTGGATTTCTGATTTAAGCCATAAGAATGGGACCAACGGGGCCCGGGCTTAGGAATATAATTTAACGCTATTTTCGCTGATACGCGATATGCTAGGAGTTTTGGTAGTAAACACGAAATGTCTGGGTCGGGATTTAACAAGGCGCCAAAATTAGATACCATATGCGGGAATTTCAATGTACAATAGATTTTTGCGGGAAATAATGACTTCTATGACTATTATTTTATTCCTAAACTAGAAAAGTGAGTGACTTGCTAGTCGAGTCTTTGTTAAGTCCTAACCGCTAGAGGAATTCGCTTGCATTACTGGACGCTAAACTCAGGAGGTGCAACTCTTTGTCTCTTAGGAGAACTGTTGGCAAAAGCGTGGCATTAAGTTGGAGAAACAGTACTTCGACTTTAAGCATTCTCCATCTTCCCATGTATAGTTCTCCTGCCATTCACAATGAGTTCCGAACCAGCCTGGACTTTGACATTACCATGGACCGTAAAATTTCCATGAACATGCAGCTTTCCGTTAATCTTCACGTTACCGCTAGCTTTCAGCTCGTTGCTAGAATCAAAGTCAGTCTATACGTTATGATATACTCAGGTAAATGACTCACCGAATTTCCACATCCCCCTCAATCTCCATTCCACCTCTCGATTGTAAATCTCCCAAAACGATCCTCTGCTTCTCTAACGACTCAACAATAATCTTGCCACTACTCTCCACATTTCCCACCTCTACTCCTCCCCTGATAGTAACCTGTCCACTCGTATCCACCTTCCCTCCAACCCTCACCAATCCTCCTATTCCCTCTAGTAACACCTTAGAGCTACTCTTCACATCTCCCTGCACATACACATTTCCTCTCATCTCTATGCTCGAACTACTCTTCACAGTCCCCATAATCACAACCCCCCCTTTCCCTGCTCCTCCATCTAACGAAATAGACGAACTCGATCTCACATCGTCGGATACAGTGACATGATCGTAAAGAACAATTTTAGCACTCGCTTTTACGGGGCCGCAAACCGTCACGTGGTGATATAATGTCACGGATGAGGAACCAGATACTGACTCGAGGATTTTAAGGGGGCCAGATAGAGATACTGAGCGAGATGAGGATACGGCGTTGGAAATGGGGATGTTGGGTGTGGATGTTGAAGGACTAGAGGAGGAGGGAGTGGGAGGGAGGGAGGAGGAATCTGGTGGGTAGCTGGAGCCTGAAATTGTGGACGGCGCGGGGGTATCGTAGAGAGTGTAGGCGGGCGGGCCCTCTGTATCGGCTAATTCGGGGATTTGAACTTTGTTATCGCCAGGGATGAAAACCATTCTGATTGTGGTGGGTGTTGAGATAGTTTTTTGATAAATGAGGAGTGCTACGTGATGAAATTGAGAGTTAATGTTGGAAGTATGACTATACAAATAGATATACTCGAGTAGATAAAATGATGTAAGATTAATCTTGAGAAACGAGGGAAATTGAAATGATGGATATATAATATGCTGACGCACGCATTTTCAACTTCTGTTTGTGGCAGCCTGATATTATTGTGGCTCATTATACCCCGCAGCGTTTGTAAGCCAACTCCCATTCATTGGTAGGCTCGTAAGGTTTTGGTAAATTCTCGTCTAGCTCTAGTTTCCATTCACTTTCTCGACTTTAATTTTCTGCTTCAGTTCATCTACCACGCCAACATAATCCTTCGCGCTATATGGTTCAAAAATTTCCCAAAACCAACTTGACTTTCTACGATTTCTCAATCCCATGTCCTTGAGCAACATATCATAATATGGTAACCCATCAAAAACGGTATCAGGATGTCTGGCACCAAAGCCTGAAGGATATCTCCACTTTCCAAATCTACTGTGTAGAACGGTTTGATATTCCATGTCGGAAGGAATGGAGACTTTGTTGTTGAAAAATGCAGTAGCCCAAAGTGCTTGAAATTGAGCCAGGAATGCTGTAGAGACCGATGTCATACAACCCAGAAAGATGATATCCCTAGACTCGACGAACTTAGGAGGGACCATGAAACGAAATAGTCTAAAAGGCTCGAGCCTTCCTTCGGGGGCTCCTTCCATTGGCTTTACTCTCTTGACTACAAGTGGCTCATCCTTCAATTTAGGAAACTTGGAGAGAATTTCCTTATCGGCTCTTTCTATCAAATCAGTAGGTTCATCGGATCCTGGGGCGTGCGGAAGTCCTAAATCTATTCCTCTTGGGAGAAATTCTAGTGGCGGTACATGTTTCCATCCAGTAGCACAGGCGAAAGCGTCAGTTTGTAATTTTTCGCCGTTTGAAAGGCTCACTGTGTTCGCACTTAGGTTTACAATATCTCCAATGTGCACAGAGATTGCACCTTTGCGAACAAGTTCGAAAATATCCGTATCATGATTCAGGATCGAAAGCATCGTTCCAACGTAAAACGAACTCGACCAAGGCTTGAGCTTTGCGGTCTCTGGGTGCTTATCATACCCATTTACCGTTTTAATCTCGTTTTCTGAATTTGCCCAATACTTATCGACAAACCAGCGACCAGCCGCTGTACCGTGTAACCAGGAACGGACCGTTCCATATCCATCATAGTCACCATATATACAAGGACTAAACCAAGTCAAAACTCTCGTATTAACCATCTTTTCGATCCAGATCTTCAGAGGCGTGGCGTACGACTCAGCCATCCATCCTGGACCATGCCCTGACTCTCTGATAATCCAGTCTACGTGGACTCCCTTCGATGCATATGCATATGCCATATCAAAAGAGGATTTTGCGGCTCCAAAAACACATACGCTTTTCGCTGTCTCCAAGGTATTCAAGTGATTCGGAAATTCTTTCGTATGAAATACAGGTGGTGTGAAGCCCTCAATCCCAGGAAGTGGAGGAATGAATGGCAGTGAAGTCAGTCCTGTCGCAACGATAAGTTTCGATGTGTTTATTTTATACTCCTCGAAAGTAGCCGGAACACTGCTTGAACCAATCGTGACAATCCAGCCACCTTCATCTTGATGCTCGGCTGAGATCGCTTTACTCTCGAATCTAATCTTATCATAGACATTGTATTCTTTCGCAAAGTCTTCGAGATATTGGTGGACTATTGACCCGGGAATATATTCTCCAGGTTTGACATCATATTTTTCTGTAGTCATAGGAAACTCGCTATACTCTAGCGCTCCTAACATATTATTTGTTTTCAGGCCAGGGTATAATCTATCATTTGCCCATACACCCCCAATCGTTGCGTTATCAGCCAACACAACGACATTTGCGTTAGGGTGGACTTGGAGATAGGTTTTTGCACCAGCGAGACCAAACCAACCTGTCGCATTGAAAGTCAGCAAATTGACATCTCTTATCTCTTTCTGAAGGTTAAGTTACCTGCTCCGACTACTACAAGATCAACTTTACCGTCTTGTGACATTTTTAACTCCTATGATGACTGACCGAAATAGTTAATGAGAGAAAATATTGTCACAAGGATGGCCTTCATATATGTATTTTTCTCTTTCTTCGATTGACTTCGGTGCTATAAGCTTATCGCAGGGGTTTTTTGTAAGATCCTTTGATTTGTTGTTAATCCATGGCTCCAAGGCTCCAACGGATTGACAGTGGAGAGTGGAGAGTGGAGAGCATGCTCACGTACAAATCTTATGACAAGACTTTTCATCCATACACAAGTGATGCCTAACCAACCGGATTGCAGCAGAATACCAGTTTGACTTTGTGGGTATTCAAACATAAAAAGATGGGCGAGTGAGATTTTGGGTCGAAATTTATATGCAGGGTCGCACGTGTTACGTTTGCTACAAAAGCACAAGCCTCCCTGTCCGTAGCGCAACCTGCCTTTTTCGGATATAAATACATCGTAAAACGCACTGATGGCTGTTTCGGGAAGCTCATGATCTGGAGGTTAAATTGTTTCACTGGGTATATTTTCTCGTCGTAGATATCTGTTTCAATATGAAATGTAGCCAAGACATATCTACCATTGAGGGGTATTAGGATGTCCTAATCCCTCGAGCTGAGCAATATGCATGTTGCGATACAAAATCTAGATCGCAATACATCTACGAATATTACATGTGTACGATGTTTGGTGACACAATGCTGTACATCCAGATACAAGTCGGAGATTGACCTAGTCCAATGATGATCTAGTTGACAATTTAAATATATCTCAAAGTTTGAAATTGTTTGGGATAGCAAAAGTCACTCCTGATTTGCAATTTCAGGCTATCGGAAATGCCGACCGTGGATAAGATATTATATGTTGAAAGTGTCTTGTACGAACCGAATCAATGGACTTGCGATTCTGAATGCGTAAAGCTTCATGAAGTGACTCCAGTAGCTTCTGGACCATCAAGCTTCCCGAAGATGTTTGGCGCAATCTCATCCACAATCTCCCAATGGCGCGGTATATGAGCCCTGAACTTGCCCACTAATATCCCAACATTACAGCTACACAATTGAATATCCTCAATTGAAGCTCTAAAATAAGCACCCCCTTCAATCCAAACCTCTTTTCCCTTTTCGTCGTACGAGAAGCCGTTTATCACTTCGCTTAATTTTGTCATCTCGATAGACATACTCACTTCGTGAGGGAGCATCGATGTACATGATAACGCGTTGCATGCTTCTTGTCCGTACATGCAATGGGTCCAAATGACTAATGCTGCAGATGCTAAAGCTATGTAGGAAATTGGGTCGTGGATGAAGTTGGCGAGAGAGGGGGCTCGGTTGAGTGCATTGTGGCTCAGGAGAATTTCAGTGGCATGCCATAAGGCTCGCCGAGAGCTAGGCTCTTGTGTCCACGCACGTGCTGCTGCGACACGTGTGGTATGGGGCTGAGAATATATCTCTCCGAAGACTCCTCGAGCTTTATCAGAAAGTGCTAGATCTTTGGCGAGCATCCTGATAGTCTGAGTCTCGGTAAAGAGTTGTAAATTCACCAGATGATGAAGGATAGAAGTGTCAAACATGAAGCTATGAATGCGTCGGCAAACTATATCTTGCCATCCGGGCTTATCATGGTCTTCAAGTGCATAGTAGTGATGCACTGGAGACAGCTCTGTTTGGTCAAATGCATCGGGGCACGATATTTTCCCGGAAAGATTTGAGAACCCACGTTTTAGAGCTTCCAGTTGCCGTTTAAGTGATTGTCTTTGAATATTCAGACTTAGTTCATTCCGTCTCTCAGGCCGACCCTGCTTGGAAAGCTGCAAGATTTCTGACTGCATAGCCCAAAGACAAATCTGGATATCTTCTAACATGGACTCGTTTTCTGGAAACTCAATTACTCCAAGAGCGACTTCTTCAAACATCACATTGATTGAACGATAACTTCTAGATTTCGGCTCATTCAGTTGACGAGCCTCCCAATTAGGAAGCCCTCCGGCATTCCAAAGCGCGATGGTGTCTGGAATACTGAAGTGTAGTTCTTCTGGTTTGAGTAAAACTGGCTGCACGGTTATGGCACTGAAATATGTGTCAATCTTGAAGAGATCGACTGCTATCCTCTTTCTTTGTTGGTCTCTAACCGAACGTAGTGGTAGAAAATACCCGGGCTTATCATCTGGATAAATTGTCCCAGGTGTCAAGATTCCAGCTTCGTATATAGAGGCAACTAACAGGTTGCGTAAAATCAGCCCTTTTTTCAAAACCTCACGTTTCCCACAGTATGATGCAAAAATAATACTCAACAACGTGCACTGATACAAAACAATCGGCAGAGGCTGTGTCATTGTATCTATATCCTTCAGCTGGCATAAACGTGGGATAACATGCTCTACCAAATTATGGTGAACTTTCAAAGCCCAATCTCTCGAGCTTGGAGTCCCATCAATCCAACCTCCAATCATCAATATAGATGGGAGTAGAAGCTCAGGTGCCTCTTCATTTTCCTCATAAGTTGGGGAATGGATTATGGGCCAACGATCGTGAAAATTGGCAAAGTATAGATAACGATATCTCTCGACAGTTTCTTTGGCAAGTGAACATAGGTGTTCAAGCTTAGATATGGAAACAGGGGTATTTTGGGGTACTTCTCGGATTTGGGGAGCATCTTGTTGAATCCTGACATTTGACCAATCGAGAAGCCCGTGAAGCGTGCCCCTTAGGTTCAGTGAGATCGAATCTTCAGCGGTAACCGTATTATTGATCATATTCCTGCTTACCGATGAATCATCTGCCTCTTGTAAAGGGCTGCGTGTTGGAATGGAGTTGAATGCGTGGTTCGAGTGGGAAGATTGACCGGAGTTGAATGCTTGAGCCACATTGGACATTTGATTCGTAACAAAGGTCTCATCAGGATTAGGTGTCTGGTCAGACTGTGGACTTTCAACGGACATCTGATCCCCTCGTAAATTTTCGGACATTGAATATTCCGAACCCTCCCAATCGCTTAAATCATCTTTGGAGGCTTCATCTTGCCTGCTGGCTATAGAAGGCAATTCTCGCCGCACTCCATATTTGCAGGAAATTTCCTTCTTTTCACATCTGGAACATGGATCATTTCCATCGCATTTGATTTTACTGGAATGACAAGCCGCGCATGCCCTCCTGCTTCGACCAGTAGGTTTTTTGAACTGTTGTCCGTGACGTCCAAGATGTCTCTGGAGACCATCACTACGAGAAAACTCTTTGTGGCATATTCTACAAATATGTGCAGGGGACGAATTTGAATGTGATTTTTGATGCCGAGTCAAATGCTCCTTCCGCTGAAACGATTTCGTGCAGCCTTGGAACATGCACGACCATCTAGGTGGCTTATCTTGGCTATCCATTGAGAAGAACGAGATAAATCTCTGACCAAAATCTAGCTAAGGTATCACCTCATCCATATCTCGATTTAGTATTTGAGAGTTTTTTTTTAAATAAAAAAAAAACTGTTGTAGGTAGGTAGGTAAGTAGGCTATGTTAAGGTTTGTCATCCATTGCATGTGTTGATAGGTCCGTGAGGTGGGCGGCCGAAATGATAAAATATCACGTGATATCTGAGTTTCGAGGTGTTACTACCAGGGAAAGGGAGGTCGTAATCGAAACTTGGAGAAGCTAAAATGTCTAATGTATGATTTCCATCGTTTTGTGTTGTGGTATCTTTTTTTTACCAAAGATGTAAGAGGAGGGCAGCCGAAGATTACTTATCCTCCGAAGAAGCCAAAACTCTAAATTACAAGGCCGCCCGGGACCCTCATGCTATCACTAAGCATTTTATCTGCACAAGAAGCGAAATCCTGGTGTGTTTTTCATGATAACTATTGAATGAATGTAGACATGAGACCATTAGTTAATTGAGGCTGTGAAATTTACATGCAAAGTTTAACTGATTGTTGAACCTCGATGCGCAACCCAGCTTTATTAGCTCTCTAGATACTTGTCACATATTTAGGATGGTGGTTTAAAACCCCAAATGAGTAGCTCAATTTCTAACCATGAGAAATTTTATAATAAAAAAACAAATCTTTCTATCTTCAAGATTTTGTACCTGTTGACTTTTCCAGCATCTAGAGGAATGTCATTTTGAGGGGTAATATCCAAGTCTGGACGACCATCTAAACGCCAATTTAAAGTGGAACACTGAATGTCATGAAAAGAATTTATCCGCTCAAGAAAAAGAGGGATAATCCGATGAATAACACCTCAAAAAGCAAATGCAATGAAATATATTAAACTTTGTCTTGGGTCCTTTTTCAGGCCTTGATGATCAAGCGACCGTGGGGGATGCTCTACACTTCGGCTCCCCCCACATCGCTTGTTTCTCTCCCCTTGAAGATGTAAGTGGAATTCCGCGAACAAGTTATATATAAACGACGAGGTACCTGAAGAGAAAAACTCATCATTCAAATATTCATCTACTCATTCCATCAAAGTCCTTAATCATTCGAAATTTTCGAAATTTTCAAGAATCAACTATTCTAAATACCAAAATCATCTTCATCATGAGTGTCATCAAGAACGTAGCTATCACTGGTGTAAGTGAACCAATCTTCTCTAAACATATAATGACATGATCTAATAACTCAAATAAAGGCAGGTGGTGCCCTTGGCAAGCCCATTTTCGAAGCCCTCGTCCAATCCAACAAATTCAACATCACAGTCCTCACACGCTCCACATCCACCTCCAACCACACCTACCCCTCAAGTGTGACTGTCGTCCCCGTTGACTTCAACTCCATCCCCGCTCTCACAGCCGCCATTCAATCACAAAAAATCGACGCCATAGTCTCCGCCGTCGGAACCGAAGGTCACCTCGGCCAAAAACTCCTAATCGACGCCGCCGCCGCTGCGGGCGTAACCCGTTTCATCCCTTCAGAATTCGGTTCTGACCTTTCTGACCCCCAAACTAAAGCCCTCCCTGTCTTTGGCTACAAAGTAGCCACCGCTTCTCATCTCGAAGACGTTGCTGCGAAGAACCCAAGTTTTACATACACATTTATTCGCAACGGCGCATTTCTCGATTGGGGACTCGAGTACAATTTCATCCTCGATGTGACATCTGGAAAACCATCTATTTACAACGGAGGTGATAAGCTATTCAGTACCACCACTCTCGAGACCGTAGCTCAAGCCGTCGTCGCTGTTCTCTCCAAATTTCAAGAGACGAAAAATCGAGCCGTGTATATTCAAGATGTGCAAATATCTCAGAATCGTCTCTTGTCGATTGCAAAGAAGGTTGCCCCAGAGAAGAAATGGGAACCCGTTCCGGTGAAGACGGCTGATCTTTTCAAGTCTTCAAATGAGAAGCTTGCAAAGGGGGAAATTACCATGGAGGTTATGGTCGGATACCTTCTTGTTTCGGTTTTTGGAGAGGGATATCCATCGAGATGGGAAAAGTCAGACAATGAATTGTTGGGTTTGAAGGAGAAGACCGATGCAGAGTTGGAAGCTATTGTCAAGAAGTATATCAAGTGACGGGAAATGTCCTGGGAGAATATTAGATTACAAAGTGCAACGATTTTATAGACAAAATATAAATGACACAATATTTCTCGTTCCAGTTCACAAGTTTTGAATCTTTAATATGCATTATGTATTGCTGAAAATATTTCCTGTAATGAAGATGTGAAGATATGAAGCTAAGGAGGATGGAGAGGATAGGGAGGATGGATCTGTCAAGACTATTTGGATTTGATAATAAATATTCTAAAGATTGAAATGTAAGATGAGATAAAACTACAATCAAGCACTTTTTCTTTTTTCAACTCATTATAGAACTATCAGACATAGATATCCGAGTTTGTTTTATTATAATACTAAAGATTCATTTTTAATTTGATAGTGATTAAAGCGTATAATACTACATGCGTGCCGACGAGATATAGACTAATACTTTCTTCAATTTAGCGATTAATACTCCAGGTAAGTCTATTCAACGATGATAGACTATAATAATCTCGACACATTTTCTAGAAATTAAAATCCACGACTGCGTCTATTCAAATCTTGCTCTATTCAATCTTAATGTCTGTATTATCAAACCCCCAAATCTCTCTTCAAAATATCCGCTCCCTTCTCTGCTACCGCATAAACAGTACTCAAGACATTCCCACGAGGCTCAATCGGGATAACACTCGCATCACAAACTCTCACATTCGCCGTTCCATACACAACCAAGTTCTCGTCAACAACCCCATCTAAATCCTCACCCATCATAGCACATGTTCCTACAGGATGGTAATTCGTGGCTCCGTATTGGCGGATGAAGCGTGTCACTTCCTCTACGCTCTTGGCATGGCGAGGAAATCCACTTGGTAAAGTGTTACCACCTGGCTTGAGAAGCGCAGATAGCTTAGGCTGTTCAAGCATTTGGCCGATTTGGATTATGTGGCGAGATAGGATTTCGGCGTCTAGGGGATGTTCGAGGTAGTTGATTTTGATTTCAGGATATTCGCCAGGGTCGGCAGTTGTGATATGAGAGCTTCCACGAGAGAAGGGGTGGGAAAGCATAGCTAATATGGTCATATAGTTCCCTGGTGCAGGTGCAGTACTCGTGGTGTATCGTTGTTTCCGTGTCATGAAAACTGTTGAGGATGCTTCTTCTGGGTCGAATAAAATGCGCTTAATGATATCGTACTGAGCTTTTAGTCCTTTGCTGACTGTTGACGAGGTATCCAGGAGGACCTTGTTAACGAGAATCGTCAATTCGCGCTCTTCTTCTTCTGAGTTGAAGGCTTTTAGTGGCAGATAGGAGAAACTATATGCGGCACCTTCTGCTAGCCGACCTATGTGCTTGGCTTCGTACAGTTTTTTAGCGGCTTCCATTATTGTGGGATCACGGGCAGAGACATCTGCTGTTTCGATTTTATCTAGCACTTCAACGGAAGGCCCAAAGTTCAGATGGTCTTGGAGGTTTTCTATTCACAAGTAAGCATCATATGAGTCAATTTGCCTGCAGCCATTCTTACCGCCGACACCCGCAAGTTCACGAAGGCATTCAATACCCGCAGTAGCAATTCTTTCACGTTGTCCAATTCCGGAAAGCTCCAGTAATTTTGGTGATCCAAATGTCCCAGCACATACCACGACTTCTCGATTCGCATGAGCAATCACAGTTTCCCCATTGTCTTTGCTGTAAAGAACACCTATTGCAACAACCTTACCGTCCCTCTTCTCCTTGCCAAAGATAATCTTATTCACCAGCACATTACTTCTGACGACGAGATTATCTCGTTTCGTGGATGGCTCCAGAAATGCGACCCCAGCATGGCTCCTTTCGCCTTTGCAAGAATCAATAGCATTCGTCGTCGTAGACCCTCCAAGAACATCTCCCTCAGCCGGGTTCTTCGACGAGCTATATCCCAGATCTTGGATCGCATCCGTCCAAGCTTTCTGCATCGGATGTAGCGTCACAGGGTAGGAAGCTTGAATCCCCTCCTCATACTCGCTCTCGTCATGCCTACGAACATATCCGCCTTCCATCGCAAAGTCCCCAATCTTCAACTCTCGCTTAACCTCCTCGCCAGGTGCTTGCAATTTTTGAAACCTCGTATAATACTTCCCAATCCCTTCCCAATCCCAACCTTTCCCAGCACCCACCAAAATTCCCCATGCATCATGATATGCGCTCGACGGATACACCAATGCATGTGAATTGATTGCACTACTTCCACCCCATAGCTTGCCCCGTGGCTGCAAAATCACTCTACCATTCAAGCCCTGCTCCGACACAGTCCGGAATCCCCAATCATAATTCTGGTTTCCAAATATTGAACCAGCAAGGCCTGGGGTACTGACTTTTGGGTCTGAGTTGCGATTTTGACCTGCTTCGAGTACGAGAACTCGAAGAGTGGGGGTAGATGAGAGGCGTGCTGCCAGGACGCTACCTGCTGTTCCACCGCCAACGATTATTACGTCAAAGGTGTCGACGTCTTTGTTTCCTAAAGACATGGTGAAATTAGGGACTAGTATTGTTTATATGAAGACAAAATTTGAGCTCGAAAGTATCCTGCCATCGCAATGGCGATGTAGTAAGAGATGACGCTTAACCGCCCAGGCAGCAGCCTACTTCCTCCTGCCGAAAGAGTATCTGAGAAACCCACTTTACGCCACAGTAGTAATTATGCAATTTCGTAAGACATATTATCGTAGCAAGCGTAGACGTGAACATAGTATAATTGAAGTAAAGTAATGCGTATTATAAAAGAGACTGTTACAAGATTCAAAACGAAAAAAAAGCTAGATAGTGATTTCTGGCAAGCTTTAAATATTACCATACAAAACATAATATCACATAAATGGCGAACTGAGTTTTCAATGCTGTTCTAGATGATAGTAACGAATATCGGTATTTATACTTGAAATATATACCCCTTGTCCCAATTTCCTCAATGCGTCTAATCATTAACCAAACCAATAGCCCAAGGTTTAAACGCCGTCCCTAATCATAAGTACTCATGTAGTTTCATCGTATTCGTTCATTTACCATGCCGCCTAAAAGCCCCGGCCAAGAATGCTTTTCCCAGAAGAGAAATACAAGAATACCAACTGGTACGCCGATAGTAACCAAAAGAGCGTTTATGCACCGCCACCCAAGACCAACCAGTGAATGGTTATATCCAACCTTATAATTATGATCCCACCGGGTATCCAGGAAACACCATGGTCCAATTTCCCACCCCGCCAAAATAATTCCCATGCAAGCATGTTTTCCCGTATCTCATACAACTATGTATGTATATACATCAATTCTGTTCAAAAGTCATATACAGTTCCAAGCCTGGTTCTTATACTCTGGTCATTGTCTAGGCATTTCTGGCTGCTGCAGCCTGACCACGATTCATTCTGTTGTTAAGAGCTGCCGCGTTGAACATGAAATCACGATTAATGTCCATGCTTCGAGCGATCCGCCCACCTGGCGTGTTGGGATTAACAACGTTCACACGGCCACGATTTGAAGCTCGCTGTACGTCTTCGTCATCTGTGTGATCTTCCTCCTCATAATCGGCCAATCTTGTGAAGTAATCAGCAAGCCCATCGACGCTAGGCGTACCAACAACATGATCATACATGGGTGGGGGTGTTGGCATTGGTGGAGGAGGCTCATCAGCCTCATATTCCGGAGCAGCAAAACTTGGGTTACGTAACATGTGGATGGGTCGTTGAACTGCTGTATTCATTGCAAGATGCGCTTGTGGTGGTCTAGTCAAAAGCTGAGCGGTTTCTGGGCGCGCAATCGTCGACTGACCAAGACTCTGCCTCAGATTATCAAGAGAAGAAGCTCTCGAGGCGGATGTTACTGGAGGATTCTCCACACTGGCTGCATTAGGACAACCACATTGACGCTCATTTTGAGAGCGAACACTCGGGCCACCGAGGTCACAGTATGCAGGCAAGGCCATTTGCATTTGGGATGCGTGGCAGCTGAGAATAGTAAAGGGGGAATCGATAGAAATCTCAAAATGACGGCGCTTTTTACCAGTAGGGTCGTCGGGATCTTTGCGGGATATGCGCATAGCAATCTAAAAATAGGGTAAGCAAATATCTTCCCAAGGGCGATTAATTAATATGAGAATTCAATTTACCTTGAACCAGTGGTGGACCCTAGCGTTCTTCCATGAACAATCATGATGAAGACGTTTGGATTCATCCTTCTTCATCATCTCGCATGTGGGCAATTGAACTGACATCTCCAATTCTGTTGGGCCAGCAAAGTGGTCAAGCCCAAGGTCGATATCACCTAGTATATTGTTGGACTCTTCAGGTAGAGGTTCTGGGGTGGTGCCCAACTGTCTTGCTATTCTCTCCCTCTCCCTCTGTGCAGTTGCCCGCGCATGAGCTCTCTCTGCAACAGAGAGTTCGCCTCCACGGAGAACTCGCAGTTCAGAGTTTCTAAACTCTTTTGAGGGATCCTGGTTCGCCAATTTCTCGAACAGTAATAGTTTCTTCTGTTGCTTATCTTTTCTGGTTATATCACCACTGTTGTTGTGGTAGTCAATAGACTCCGTAACGTAAATCCTGATCTTGTGAATCTGAACTTTTGCCAAAGGGGTCAGTTTGAAAGCTATAGGAATCTTAGAGCCAATTGGGAAGGATTTCCCGGAAATCATGATATCATAATGTAACTGGTCATCCCAATTTCTGCTTATTGAGATGGGTTCGACCAATTCCAATGACTCAATATTTGGTGTTCTGATGACCGGTACTTCTTTGACTCCAAAAAGGTTGGCACGAAAGGCACCCGCCCTTTCAACCAGAGTTTCCACTTGCCATACAACAGAAGCCATCGGGAGTTTTGTGGTTTCCGGAGAGTTATTGTCAATTGGTAATTCAAAAGTGTATTCGTATACTCCAGGATGGAAGGTTTTGTAACCTTTCTGTTGAGGCGTTGGGCCGTTGGGAGAGTCTCCCTTTTGAAAACTTCGGGATTGATTGTTCTGTAGTGACAATCTCTTTGTTTCCTTTGATGTCATGAGGCTACTTGCTCTACTTCTAGCACCGAGTAATGTCGATATCCCAGAGCTTGGTGAATCCAGAGGAGTTATAGATGTCGTCCCAGATTTATCCCGTAAATAGTAATTGCAGTGCGTGCCATAACCGACATCAGAACCTTCATACAAAGCATTGAAGAATGGTAGAACTTGTGTTCGAAGTGAATCTTCTTGGAAAGTTTCTGTTCTGTTCGGTGGCAGTCCTGTGTTGTTGTAAGCTTCCTTGATCAAAACGAGTAAGTGAATTGAGTAATGCATACCTTCAGGCCATTCAGTTCGCGCCTTTCCTCTAAACGTTAACGTAACTGACTTGATCTTGGCGCTTTTGGTAACATTAAGTCGAACTTTGCCACGAAGAATCCCAAGGGTATTATGGGATTCAGAATTGCGAGTTGTACCATCGTGATCCAAACCGGTCAGGTAGACAATAGGTTCAGCGAACGGAACGTAAACAGATACACCATTGCCTGACGCAACCGGTTTTTCATTTTCCCCAATGTTCGCTATTGGGGGTGGCTTCGAATTGCTAAGGCTCAAATCAAGGTCTGGTTGGCTGGTCCCTAATGGCCGGTTCTCGATTCCCACAGCTTCCATATTACTAGGCCTAGGACCAGTCATTATTCCTTCTTCCGACCCGGCCTCCAACCCAGAACTGGATTGGGCCCTTCTAGAAAATAGGCTTCGACGATCCCCCGAATTAGTTCGTACTGACTGTGAACGACTCACTTGCGGGCTCGGTGTTCTCGTGGATGATGCGGCAGAGGCTGTTGGCGAAGAAGGTTGGGATGAAAAGGGAGAGAAAACAGAACCTAGCACACGCTTTGCGCTCTCTCGGGAAGCCAGCTTGTTCAATTGGGATTTGGTTCGGGAAGGCTTTTTAGGCTCTGGTGGGGATGATGGAGGTCGCAAATCAAATGGAACAAAGCCTGCGGGGAGACGAGTTATATGTATGGAGTGAGGTCGACGTTGTCTAGGTCGGCAAGGTGGGATGGGGAGAGTTGTGTTCCGTGTCTTGTCTGCTCGGAAACTGGGAGGGTTGTAGTAGACCGTTCCTCGACTAGTAAAGTATGGGATTGAGATTTGGCCTGTCATCTTGCGTATTAATGATTAATTCTCTCAAAAAAATATGTCCGGAAATGTATATGCTGAATGAGTGTATGGATCCTCTCGATGAGGGGTAGTAAGAAATGAAACGAAAGTAGTCGCAAACTGTGGTGGTATTCGAGATGCAGTATCTCCTTGAATCCCTCGAGGCAATGGCACAATATTATAATATTGTGATATCAGATCGCACTGACACCAGATGACCCAAGACTCAACGCAGTGATGCAGAAATGCATTTGGGCAGGGAGAAGCTGGTAGGGCATGAAGAGGAGGGGGGCATGATTCAAGATGCAATTTGTCGCACAACCAAGTCACGGAGGTGTGTTTGAGGAATTGGGACTCACAATATTGGGTAGATTACTATGAAATTGTTTGTTGTCAGATGCTTGGGCAACTTATAAAACAAGGAGTAAGGTTTAAGTCTGATTGCCAGCACATGTAGACGAGAATGCGAAGTAAAGTACTGCGTTATTGTACTACGAAATCGCAAGAAGCGGTATGCTTGTTTCCTTTTATTTCCAGGTATTCGAGATTCAAGCAAAAGATCTGCTGGCAGGGTTGATATTGATGCTTGTATAGCTAGGGATCCTGGAAACCCCACATACAACAATATATCGCGATGAATGGACGATTGGATGATGAGAACCAGGTCAGCAGGTTATTCAATACCGAGACATAATTCTCGGGATGATGGGATGGAGGAAGTACAGAGCAGAAACCAGTCGTTTCGAAGCAGAACAATGAATTGGAAGTATAGAAAACTAGAGATGCAACGAATTTTATGAGCAGGCTAACGAATCCGAAAGCATTTAGTCTCAACGCTTAATGGTCGTGATGATGGTGGCTATTTCTGGTCCCCAGGTGGGTATTTCCTACGGCTGCTTGCTCTGTTCCGGTGGAATGGAGTGTGAATGAATGAAAGTAAGAAGTCCTACGGAGTCCCAATTCAAATCTTTGGACCCATTCCAAACATTTTAAACGCCGCATCGTGCTTGTTCGTGCCGGAAGCCGCGGAGGAGACCTATGAAAGCAACTTCTGTGTATAATAATGCCCAGGTGCAAAAAGTTAGGACATACATACTACCCAGGTAGAAAGAGCCGATGATGTACCTAACTCTACTGTACGTATTCTAATTTTTCTTAGCGTGCATATTGACTATAATAAATTGGATCTCGATTTAGAATCTACAAAACGTGACACCAACGACGACGACGACGACCATGGAATAGGATGGCAATGCTCAAAAGTGGTTACCATACATGATACCGTATACTGTACACACTCGACTTGTGGTTGGATGATACAAATGGCTATACAAGGATCTAGATCTCCTTTCCAGCAACGTTCATGGTCCTATTGATGACTGTACAATGTACGATGTAGCTGGAAAAAAATACGAAACTAAAGTCCCCGCCATATCCGAACAGACAGTACCATTCCGAGATACCGGGCTCTGGCCGCACAGCACCGAACTTCTAAGATTTTAGGTTACTCACTAGACATCCAGCAAGTACGGTCTTTATGAATCTATGATATCTATAATGTCTTTCTTTTCGATTCCCCAAATCAACACAACATGATTGCTGTTATTTTGCATGCCGAGGACATCAACGAATTGGGCACTGATCACTCAGCCAATCCATCTTCGATGAATCTTAAATCAGCAATCAATTTCCATATCAAGATTCTAGAATACAAGTTTTCATGCCCAGGTGCCCGTCAAAAATGCAAGTAGTCAATGTCAGATCCACAACCAAACAGACAGAACCAAGAAAAAGAAAAAATCTTTAACAGAAAAGATACTCCGAAAACAGGAACCCCCTTGTAATATCTACACAAGAAGTTTCGGTATTTAGATTTCGCTATGGATATACCAAGCAGAGTGTCAACCCAATATCCTTTGCGTCTGGGATCCCTTTCGCCCTTGAAATTTAAACTTTTTGAAGGCTGAAACTACTGTTCGATGTTGGTTGGAGCAACAACATATCGTCGTGTCGAATTGTTAGACTCGCGAGACTTGTTTCCAACTGACGTCTAAGCCTTGTTCCTAAGAGTACTCTGCCACCCTGCCCAGAAAACCTAATGCTGTACAGACTACGTGCCGATTTTGCGACGTACTATTTTCACATCTCCAAGTTGATTACGAACCTGACCTGATACGTTCTCTTCTTGGCCTTGAGATACCAAATCAGGGTTTCCTTTTCATAAGGCTATCTTATGATTGGCAATAATCGACAACAGTCTAGCTAAAAGATGTGAATTCATGTCCACAATTCAAACTACTCCATACAAATGCAGATGGCTCGTTTAGTGGCATATGAAACAATGACGAAGGGTGACAAGTATATCCTAGCTGTCTAAGGCTCTAGGTCAACATCCAAACAAAAACCCCGTGGAATTGATATCGAAAGCATAATCATATTTCAGCATTTATAATCTCATCCTATCACTCAAAACAGGCACAGATCAAGATGCAATCAGTACCTGCCAAGAGGATACCACCCTTTGTAACATCTCATTTGGGGAATATCTTAAAGCATGTGTAAAGATCGGAAGAACTGCTGTCTTATCACCCCGAGCATCCCCTCTAGCCCCTCAATATGCGGGATACCTATCATAGAAGTCCGAGCTTTTAAGCCACTTGCATCATCCTCAATTCGGAGTAATTAGATTTGTTCCAGAAGAAAAAGTCTAATAAATACCAATCCTTCTTCCCTGAGTATATCACCATCTAACCTTTGAAATATCATCAAGGAGAGCCTTCGAAACAAAGATACTCACCGGGGGGAGAATCGATCTGTTTAGACGTTCGCGAACGTCACTTACAATTTATCTTGCATAAGGCTCCATTGCATTCATGCACCAATAGATTCACACACGTCATACCGGGGCGGCCAGTGTACACGGTGATTTTGTGTTCAACCACAAAACTCCCCATAACCACAGCCAAATTAGTTCATCTTGATTACATAAAGATACCTGGAGATGATGGAAACGCTTCTAGAGTAGCGGTAGAACTCTTTTGTGGGATCTAAAGTGTTCACGCGCGACACGGTATTGCTTGGGACTAGTAGGATTCCAGAACGAAAGCATAAACATGCATGGGAACGTTGAGATTAGTAACAGAAGAGAATGAAACCCCAGCGTTGGATTAGTTCATCTCTTTTCTTTTAACAATTATGCCGCTGATTAGACTTCGCAAAGTCCTAATGGACTGTGGTCGCCTAGAATCTGTGTCTAGCCCCATCCGAGAATGAAGATGTACTTTCAAGTACAACAATAATACACCAAGAGCTCTAGTCAGAGCCTTGAGAACTTGAAATGTGAACAGTAGAGGGAGTCTCAAGAATTTAAGTCGCTGCTCCTACTCCGTAGTCAGACTTCAGCTCCAATGTAAAATAATATAACCCCACTGATCAATAGAAAGGCGCGCCTTGCCAAGCCCCAACGGTGCTTATGAATAGCATCCAAAGTAGCACACAACACCTAATATTCTGGTGTCAGCAGACCAAAAGATGTAACGCCCTTCGTGGGATCTGTGAAGTCGATACATATAACATAAATAGAGATAAGCAGCTACTCACTGGTATTCCAGCATTATCATCATCATTCATTCAAACAAAGACGAAAACATCGACACAATTGTCAATATGAAGCCAGCGACTGCTCGCAAAACAGCACTTATCCTAATCGATGTTCAGAATGGCTTTCTCCATCCAACAGCATTTGGTGATCTCGCAACTCGAAGCACGCCGAAGTGCGAGGAAAATATAGCAACGCTGCTTAGGAGTGCCAGAGACTACAACGAAAGATTAATAGAGGCAAGCACCTCATCGCCTGTCCTCATTTGTCATGTGCACCATCACAGTATCAATCCTACCTCTATGTTGCATCCCATCAAACAGATAGAAGTCGATGGAAGATTAGTACCTGCTGTCCACTCGCAGAAAATTGCAAGTCCTCGTTATAACGAGAGGACTTGGACAAAGAACGTCAACTCGGCATTCATTGGAACGGGGCTGGAGAACTTTTTGAAGGAGAACGGCGTGAGGCAATTGGTCATCTGCGGTTTGACCACAGATCATTGCGTCAGTACATCGACGCGCATGGCGAGCAATTTGAGAATTGTCGATATCATGGAGAAGGGGAAACTTGTGGATGAAGGCGATATTGTGCTAGTGGGAGATGCGTGTGCAACATTTGCAAAAGGAGGAATTGATGCTGAAACAATACACCAAGTCAATCTTGCTAGTTTGGATGAAGAATTTGCGCAAGTAAGAGAGACGACAGATGTTGTTGAGAAGGTCTTCGTGGAGGTCTAAATAGGTGACTGGTTTTTGTCCCAAGCTAGGATATTTCAGAGTTGGCTTGTAATATGATTCAAGAATGAAATATAGATACGATGTATAGTTTTGTGAAGCCAAAAAATGAAATTGAATTTCCTCTTCAACAAGATCTTGAGACTTTAAGGAATTTGGAGAGGTAAATGGTAACAGAGAATCTTGGAGAGTCTCTTTACATGCCAATGGAAGCAACTTTCTTACACATTGAGAGGAAATATTGAACATCAACATCATACTCATGCTGATAAGAATGACAGTAACAAGCAACGATATAGTAGACAAACATCTATCGTTTAACTCGCTATTCACAAAGATTGTAAAGCAAACAAGTGTCCGAAATCATACCCAAATTTCAAATTAGAATGAATCTTTGAAATGTCAATTGAGGAATTTAGTTTGGTAGGATCATTATTTTCGTACCGGGCCTCCGGACCAAGTAAGCGGTAACGAAGGGCAAAATAAATAAAGAGACCGCGATGTACGCGACTAGGTAGGAGACGCGCAAAGTGGAAAATAACATTTCTTAATTCTCATGCACATTCAACATTTGAGATTGTTTTGAAAAATGGACTCACTTCATGAAGGTTATCCTCATGCTTCAACAGTTGACAATGCTTCTCAACCTTTAAAAGGCATGATTCTTTGCTGTACCAATGTTCCAGATGAAAAGCGTGTAAGTTTTGTCTATCATGTCAATGTTTATGAGTATTGAATGGTCAAGACTTGCATGATTTGCGACATGCAAGCGCAAATTTCTTACTTTGAACTCAATTGCTAATTTGGCACAATTTTAGACAGAGTTAAATACTCAAGCAGAACAAATGGGTGCCAGTATTCGAGCTGATCTCACAGTCGAAGTTACCCACCTAATCGTTGGGCATTGGGATACTCCAAAATATCATTATGTTGCCCAATTTCGACCGGATGTTCGACCGATGACAATTGACTGGATTGCGACAGTTAGGAACCTTTGGGTAAATGATCATGATATAGATATGGATTCATTGGAACGACAATATACATTACCTACCTTTACCTCCCTCAGAATTAGTATGACCGGATGCGATGACACGGCGGAGAGGCAGGATATTGCAGAAAAGATCAAAGCGAATGGGGGAGAATATGATGGGAATTTGACCAAACAAATCACACATTTGATATCGTTCCGAACAGAAGGCAACAAATATAAGGCAGCGAAGAGTTGGGGCTTACGGATAGTCTCTGCCGAGTGGTTATCAGATAGCTTGGAAAGAGGGATGATTTTGAACGAGAAATATTATGATCCTTCTTTACCAATAGATGAGAGGGGAAAGGGTTCTTGGGACAAAGATAAGCCCAGGATAAATTCATCGAAGAAGAGGGCGAGGGAACAATCGATGTCTGGTGTAGAAGAGGGTAAAAGGAAATTACGCAGAACTGCGAGTACGAAATTAAACACTCAAAGTCAAAGTATATGGGGGGATATTGTTGGTAGTGGCAATTCAATCCAGGTGTCGAGAAGCGGAATTTGGGATACCAGTGATAGCTTTGGACCGGCAGAGACTAAACAACTCGAGAAAAGCAAAGAAGTTACACCACTTAAAGCTAAAACCCTTGACCTTGTTCAAGATCCCAACCAAGCATCAGGTGGCATATTCCACGAATGTCAGTTTTGGATTCATGGATTTTCTGCTAAGCATACACAAATATTGGAGAATCATCTCATTGCACATGATGGTAAAGTGCTTCAGAATGAGTCTGATCTAAGTGCTCCTAACTCAAGAACACGGAGTTATATAATCGTGCCATCTCATCTCTCTCCCGCAAAATATCCCAATAACAGTTCAAAGGTTGAAATGGTTACAGACTGGTGGGTAGAACGTTGTTTGCACCTCAAGAAATATCTCGAGCCAAAAGAACATGTTCTAGGAAGACCATTTCCCAAGTTTCCTATAGAAGGGTTTAGTGGCCTGAAAATTTCATCGGCAGCGTTCACTGGTATTGACATTCTTCATGTGAAGAAAGCCACCGAATTATTAGGGGGTACATACAGCGAAGACATGACTCCACAATCTTCAGTTCTTGTCACAAAATCTATAGTCAGCCTTCGCAAAGACAAACTTGAACATGCTCAAGAATGGAAAATTCCAATTGTCACTGCCGATTGGCTTTGGGATTCGATTAGATCAGGAACTAAAGTACCATTTGCCAAATACAGATGCAGAGCCACAAAACAACCAGCTTCAGCACCTATCCCAAATAAAGAGTCAGTACCGAGACATGTTAGCAATCCGGAACAAACGATTAGCCAAAACAAGGGCTCAATTTCTAGATCAAGCACACTTCCCTCACGGTCCTCATCTAAAACACGCCGTATTGCGCCCTTAGATGAGAGTGCTTTTGCACCATTAGAAACCGAATCCACCCCAATAAAAGACGAGGAAGAGTCAGTTCCTCTGCCTATCCATCTCGAACCCGAATCATCAGAACTCACTCCTCCTCCCCCTTCAAAACCCGAACCTCTGTCTGAAATCCCCGCCAACTCACACTCTACAAATCCTACCCCCGCCACAAACTCCCACTCCTCATCTACCTCGCGAACTCCCGAGGAAAATTCCATCGATATCAGTTCTCTCCTCGCCAAAACAAAACGTCCCGGCTCTTCCGTTTCCATTCCAAACGGCACAGGTGCACCCACCGATCCTAGTTCCAAGCGACCCCGTCAACCCCGCGGTAAAGCAATCATTGGCCGCGCCCTCTCCAACGTATCAACCACCTCACTCGCCTCCTCCGTAGACTCCACTGCCACGACCGGCCCCGCGGTAATTTATCCGCGCGAAGAAAGTCAGGATGAAATAAACGAATTCATGAATCTTCGAGGCGATAGAGAGAAAGTGGCGGAAAATATCCCACCAGCGACGCAGTTGGGATATATGGATAAGGAAGGCGAGGAGTATCAGATGATGGTTCAAGGGATCATGGAGGGAAAGGGAAAGGAGGTGGTTGAGAGGGAAATGAGCGTGGTGAGGGAAATGGAAAAGGCAAAGAGGGGATTGGGACGCAAAGGGACGATAGGAGATTTTTCAAATGTGGGAGGGAATGGTGGAAAAGGGGCTACGGGGACGAGAACAAGTGCACGGAATAGAAAAAGTTAGTTGGGGACCGGCTTCTAGTAAAATACCTCGGGGTGTGTTGGCTGGGTGTAATGGATTATTGGATGATAAGTAATATATTCGTGTTCGATATGGTATACTGATTGATGGGATGTATAATATGGCTCACATACTGGATAAGCGAAATGTCTTTTTTTGGTTATATACACGAAGATGGATTAGGGTAGATTGAGTAGGATTGGACGAGGCAAAGATAATGACCTAAGATTTAAGATTACTGAACGAATCAATGAGAAATGAGCAATTGGGAAATGAATGTATGATTATTCTCCTCGATTTAATGATATATCCCTATCCCGTGTATAGCGTGCTACGTGCAAACGCATTGGTTTAGAAAATCCCTATGGGTTCTTGTATGCACATGCACATGCACATGGACGCGATACGTAGGTAGGTATGGAGCGTAAACGAAAAGTGAAGCATAGTGTCATATGCATGCGTGGATATATGTATTTTCTTCTTGACTGCAGTTTGTTTGCTGAAATATATCTACCTATTTTATTCCCCGTTTCTATTTTTGATAGTTTTCCTTTCTCCCAATCTAATATAATATAATCTAGTCTTGTTTTGTTTTATGCCTAAGCATTCAATCATTCATCACTCAACTCTTAATCCCTCATCTCTCATGTCTCGCTAATCTCCAACATCTAGGACCTAGCACTTACCCCTAGCATCTCCCCGCCCACTCCCGATACCAATCCAAACA
Source organism: Botrytis hyacinthi (assembly GCA_004786245.1). NCBI lineage: Eukaryota > Fungi > Ascomycota > Leotiomycetes > Helotiales > Sclerotiniaceae > Botrytis > Botrytis hyacinthi. The sequence continues at coordinate 15,440 of PQXK01000164.1, read as the reverse complement.
CTCTCTATTCGCCACACTCGCACTAATCTTCACATCCATGCCGCACAAAATCTGTTTCACCGCCACCTCAACCTTCTTCCCATTCGTCGTCACAGGGATTTCAAAACACTCTTCGATAATTCCAGGTACATGTCTTGCGCTCAATTCCTTCCTCACCACTTTCCTAATCGCCTCTTTCAACTCCTCACTGAATGTATAACCCGGAGACATCTTCACGAAGAGAACGACCGTCTCATCGTCATCTGTAGGACGGCGTCGTCCTATACAGAGCGCGTCTTCGATTTCGGCGTGGAAGTGTTTGAGAAGGATATTGTAGATTTCAGCCGAGCCGAAGCGGACACCGGACGGTTTGAGGATGCCGTCCGAGCGACCTAACATGTAGATTCCTCCTGTTGTGGGGGAGAATTTGATGAAATCGCCATGATGCCATACACCAGGGAAAGTTTCGAAATAGGATTCGAAGTATTTTTTGTCGCCTGGAGATGGGCTTGAAGAGGTTTCTGAACTGTGAGAGGTGGAGGGAGAGAAAAATGTAGTGGGTTGACTGGGGAATGGTTTGGTGCAAACTAAGTCTCCTGGTTCGCCGGCTGGGACGGGAGATCCGGAGGGAGAATAGGCGGTTATGGACATACCGAGGGCGCGGACTTGGATTTCGCCTGTGTGAACGGGGGAGAGAGGGGACGGGGCACCGAAGAGGGAGATAATATCTGTGCCGCCTGTTATGGAACCGAGGTTTATAGTTGGGGGAAAGGCGTTGTAGATGTATTTGAAAGTTGAAGGAGCTAATGGTGAGCCAGTAGAGTAAATTGCGCGGAGGGTGGAGAGATTGATGTTTTGTTTCAGTGGGAGAATGTTGTTTTGTTCGAGAATGGAGAGGTATTTCGCACTGGTTCCAAAGTGGGTGATTCCTAATTCCTGGATGAGGAGAGGCATGGAGAGATTTGAATGCGGTTTGAAAGGTGATCCATCGTAGAGAACTATAGTGGTCCCGGAAGCTAAACCGGATACGAGCCAATGCCACATCATCCAAGTGCACGTTGTGAAGTAGAAAAGGCGATCACCAGGACGGATATCGCAGTGAAGGATGTGTTCTTTTTTATGTTGGATAAGAGTGCCCATAGAAGAGTGAATGATGCATTTGGGTTTTCCAGTTGTGCCTGAAGAGTAGAGGATATACAATGGAGTATCTGGTGGGAGTTGTGCAAACTTTAATGGGGCATTTGGATCAGTAGCGCTGGGATTTGTAAGTAAGTATTTAGGAAGAATTGGAAGCGAAAGATGTTCAAATAACCCACCTTTTCAAAAACTCATCATAAGTCTCTGCTTTCCCATCCTTGATATCAAACCCTTCAATCTCAATTGGAAGATTCACAGTATCGAAAATAATCAACCGTTTAAGCCCCTTTAATTCCTTTACAATCTCACGTGTTTTAGTCAAACTCTCATGAAATCTTCCATTATACTCGACCCCATTATCAGCAAAAAGTACGACTGGCTCAATCTGCACCAATCGATCCAATACAGCCGCAACTCCCGTATCAGGACTGACACCAGTCCAAATTGCTCCTATAGATGCAGCAGCTAGCATTGCCACAACGGTATTCGTATGATTTCCTACGAACCCAGCAACTCGGTCATGAGGTTTGACACCGAGCGTTCGTAAGGCATTGGTACATTTTCGAACCTGTTCCCTGAGTTCGGCCCATGAGATAGTATTGCGAGTGGATTCTGTGGCGGCGATGATAGCTGGAGAATCCGGGTCAATAGTAAGATTGGCGGGGTAAAGGAGGTTTTCGGCAAAGTTGAGAAGAGATCCTTGAAAAAAGTTGGGTCGAGGAAACATTGGGGCATTATTGTCAACCACCTATTATCGTTAGTTTTGTAAGAATATAGAGGGTTCCTCTGTGAGAATGATTTCATTGTTTGTGAGCCGACCTGATATCAAAGTACATAGAACTACTACGCCTCAAAACAATCATTCTCTCAATTGTCTCAAATATATCCCTCGATCACAGCCCAAACGGCACTTTAAGAGAAGACATGATCGAACTTGTCGACCTTCCATCTCCCTATCCGGTATATACCTCAATATCTTAACCCAAGGAATCGTACCCATCACATGACAATACAAAACCAGCTCCCTACGTACCTTAGCAAAACCTCTCTCCGCCCTGATCCCCGTGAGCCACCAAGTCTCCTCCCAAAATCCGGCTATATTTTCAATAGACCATTCATACAAATCATCATAACTCTCCAAGTTCAAGTTATGTTTCTTGTTAACAATCTCTTTAAATTCGTGCATGCGCGTGGAAGTGGGATCCGAATGACGCCAAAGCTCTGTAGCTAATGATTCAGATCCATTGGGAGGAATTTGTGAACCCATAGTTGTGATTTGATGAGATGGTAGTATACGGATTGACTTTAGGAAAGAGGAGTGTACTGTAAGTGGATAATTTGGGAGGGATGAAGAAAGGGGAAGCGATTCTCAACAGATTTTTGCGGTGGCTGTGTTACTATATTGAGGATGAGATTCGGCATGTGGGGGATTCAAGGGGAAGTCCGGCGGTGAATTCCAACTCGTAGAAGTAGTTGGTGAAGACAATTGAAGTAAGTTTGCTTTATTTTTGGAAGAAAAAGTGGTGGAAATTGAAGAAATTGAGAAATTTCAATGTATATCTTGACATGAAACTATTTACATATTGTAGGTACATCTCAGTGTCCTTCAACGATAGAGATGCGGAAAGGTTCCGAGCGGATTGTTACGGAGCCTGTTAATGTCCTCAGGCAACATTTCGAGATTAGTCATATGAACTGGAACCAGCGGGTGTAGAACGGATAATAATTTTGAGACACCCTCGCACCTTCTTGACTGACATCTTCACTCAGGTCCGTGTTCTTTTGTCCAATATCAAATAAGTTACTCAAAGGCACTTACCTGCATATCTGTGCTTGGGGTTCTTCCAATAACTTTAGTCATCATACTCATATGTCCTATTTCCTATACGGTATATACACATATATATACACACTTCAGACTTTATGTATTGGTTGATATTCAACCTGGGTAGGAAAAGAGTCAACAACGGGGGCACGACCCTAAGTCACCACTAGGTACATACCGAAACCCCTCCATCACCGGTAGCAACGGGAAAAAGAAAAGGCATCTTAGAACTTAGAATCCGCCCGCTCCCGCACAGTGAAATAATATGGCATCGGTCGATGAACTTATATAATACTCGATTTCTAGACCTTTCACAAAACCACTAAATCGAATGCTGCTATCGAATGCTGCTAGCAATGTATCAAATTTAAGCTCAGGAACTTCTTCATGCTATTAACATGCATGATGTTTATACTTGTGATGCACGCAGTAGACCTAGGTATGGGATGCCTTTTGCATTGGGAGGGTACACTGTAATTTTGAAAGGTTATAGTCAGCCGTTTCTCTGGAGAGAGGGGTACTCCTTGGCTCAGTAAAGCAAGTGAAGCCGACCCAAGGTAAGAATTTATACTTTGGAGAATTTTGACTGCTGCTTTCTCGAGCAAGATTTTATTCAAGGGCGATGCTGGAAATGTTCAAAGAGTATGCATCAAAGTGATATCATAGTCTTGAGATCTAGGCACGTTTTCATCTGGACAAAAGATAATAACAAAAGTATAAAAACTGCATTGTCACGATTCACGATCGCATTTCTTGAGAGGAGGGAGGGCACATGGAGGGCTGGTGATGTTCCACTTAAACACTCTATTTGGAATTGCATGGAGAGTTGATATAAGTGAGGGGTTGAGATACGCGTAGGTTGACATATGGCATGGGTGTATCGTGGCAGTGAACTGAGCAAAGGAACGTTTAAAAGCAATTTCACGAGCAAACGTCAAACGTATCATGACGCGTGCGATACGGCTCTATAACGCTTATACCCTTATATGGAGTGGGAGAAAAGCCTGCGGTACTGCTGTTTGATCTGGTACACACCGACTAGGTCAGGGGTAAAGGAGTGTCTAGCGATCGTTTTGAAGTTTGGTACCAAGTCAGGCCAAACGAAAGAAGTGGGAAGTAGTATCGAGGTACCGGTACGCATTCAAACAATCAAGAGAAATCGATGATTTCATTCTCTTTCTACGATACTAATCTGGTAGCTTTAAATGAAGTAATATGAAATTCAAAACTTTGCCCTACAACAGCAGCCCTGGAGCATCGAGAATCGAGAATCGAGAAATCCAATGGATGTGTGCTAGAGACTAGAGGCTAGAGCCCAAAGTAATTAGTCTGCACAAAAGTACAACTCGGATAGTAAGAGTACTTGCCTAGTACCTAGGTAAGCTGCATAACTTGCATAAAAGTCAAGCTTCTCATTGGTTCCATCGCAGTTTCTAACAGCCCTACCAGTCAATCAAAAAAATGGAAAAGCCGAACGGATCCAGATAACCACTCTTTTTGGTGTTTGGGACCAATCATGCAAGGTTATCTAACGCTTCCAGCCATTTCAATCCTGGAAAAGAGAAAAAAAAAAGGAAATTAGATATATCGGGATTTGAAAAAGACCGCAAACCGCGTCAACTGAGTCTAAAGGCGGCGAGTGAATCTGAGAATTTGATATAGGTGAATGTGTATGTAATCAACGACGGGCATACCGGACGATGAACAAGTTCGCCTTCATTGCATCTTCCTCGAGCAAGAGATCAAGGTAAAGCGGCACAACAAGTCCAGGTAAGGATAATGGGCAAAACGACGGATGCACCGGACAATTAGCTTCTTGTTGTTAGAATAATTCGATCCTTCCGTCGCTCATCGATGCTCATCGCCGCTCATTCTCCGAAAGTATTCTTCATATTCATAAAGTCTAGATTAATAGATGAATAGATTAATACGGAGCCACAAGCCGCTTTGATCGTCGTTCATTAGAAGATTTCAAAGACTCTCTTGGGTACCACCAACTTATCACATAATTAGTAGATTTAACCCATGTTGAACCTCATTTACCTCGAGTAACCTAAAAATCCATATCTCTTCTCCTTTATTTCACATTTTCACTCTTCTTCCCTCCTTTGCGAATTGTGATCCCCCGTTACATGTTATTACATCGAAACTTTATGAAGTTCTTCTGATCCAAAAGGGAACTGCCTTGTTGATTGTCAATCTTACTTATCATTACAATAATAAGACAGCATAAGCCAGACTATATTGGCGTGTTTCTAGTATCTACAAAGGATCGATTGAGAGAAGTCCTACACGAGTAGCACTTTCGAAACTATAATTGAGTGTTTGGGAGTGTCTGGAGTGTCTGCAGTAACTTCTTCAACGATAGCTTCAGATCCAGCCACACCTCGTCCCTCTTTCTCTGGCGAGAACCTCTCACCGCGGTGACCGATTAGCCAGCCTTAAATCTCCCACATAGGAGGAGAGAAGGAACGAAGAGCGAAGAGCGATCAACGAAGAACGAAGAACGAAGAACTAAGAGCTAAGAACGATCAAACGGTGTTTTACCTTCTCGTCGCAAACTTAGTTTCAATCCTCTCAACCACCATTTTACCATTAGAGAGAAGGATTACTTCCATTCTATTTCTTGCAAAATTAAAGAAATCAGCATCGGCATTCAGCATTCGGCATTCAGCATTCACCATCGACCAAAAAAAGTATTTCACAACTCACACCGATTTAATATTGCAACAACATACGAATACACACTACACTACACTACACTACACTACACTACACTACACTACACTACACTACACTACACTACACGGCCAATCCTAAATCACTAAAGCATAAAATTCCATCCTTGGTATGTCTACTTTTTCCTCAATTTCCTTCAATTATCGATTTAATCTCGATTGCCTTAAAAATCGATGCCCAATTTAACCCTCATCGTGCCCTGGGCACAAAATCGTCTGCACTTCTTATGATATACTTATCCTACTTGGAAGTCATCGAAGTCTTCGCTGTCTTCTTCCATCGTTCTCCCCTGTCAATATTCTCGAAAACATATATCAAGTGCTTCGCCCCACAGCTCTTCTCCCTGCATTATAAATTGTCCACGTTACTGATATTAAATCCTCATCCTAGAACTCCGTCGTTAGTTAATCTGCCAACCACCTTCGTCATAGCCCACAGACTACGAATACCCCTTATTGATCTACGATATCTATCCCTCGATATCCCTCCGAGTCAATTATCTTACAAGTCAATAAACAAAGGTCTCCAGTTCTTTGGAGAAACATCGGCATACGACTTTCATTCAGTCTACGCTTCCAACCCCAACGCTATATACTCTAATCTGCTTCGAGCAGGGTTTTTGATTCATGAACACGATGCCTCAAAGACTTCCTCGAAATCCGTTTGCTAGTTCTATCACGCCTGCGGCTATTACACCGCAATCCGACAAACCTACAGCTCGTAGGCAGTCGACCTCAAAGGGTAACAGATTGACCAATTTCTTCACCTCTTCACCAAAGAGCAAGGAACAACAATCTGCTCAGGAGGCCCTCCTTTCTGCTGTTGCCGCACAACAACAGCGATTACTGGACAATCCATCGCCCAGTCCAGCATCTTTATCTCTTCCCACGATTTCTCTCTCCACTGCAAAGGCTGGTGAGGTAAACATGGATGAACCACCTACGACACTTTTTCAACCACCTTCCGTTGCAGAGGCAAAGTTACAATCAAGAAGAGATGCACAATTTGGTCCATTGAACCACCCAAGTCATAAATATGTCAGTCAGCATCATGGAGTCCTTGAAGATCCAGTCGAGGACGAACCACCATACTATTATCTTCTTACTACATACATAAGTTACTTGGTCTTGATCATATTCGGGCATGTTCGGGATTTCTTTGGAAAAAGATTCAAGCCTGAAGCCTACCGACATCTTACTGCCGCCAATGGCTACGCCGCCCTCAATAGTGATTTTGACAATTTCTATGTTCGCAGATTGAAGTTGCGTATTGATGATTGTTTCGCTCGTCCAATTACCGGAGTTCCTGGTAGATACATTACTCTTATTGACCGAAAGACTGATGATTTCAACAAGAACTATCAATATACCGGCACGTACACAGAAACTTTGAATTTGAGTTCTTATAACTATCTCGGATTCGCACAGTCAGAAGGACCATGCGCAGATGCAGTTGAAGAGACGATTAAGAAATACGGAATTAGCTCTGCAAGTCCTCGAGCAGATGTCGGTACTTCGGATTTAGCTTTGGAGGTCGAAGATAGAATTGCTAAGTTTGTTGGAAAACCAGCTGCAATGGTATTCTCAATGGGTTTCGCTACAAACGCAACTGCTTTCCCAGCTTTGGTTGGAAAGGGCTCACTCATTATCTCCGATGAATTGAATCACGCTTCTATCCGTATCGGTGCACGTCTTTCAAGAGCTATGATCATGTCCTTCAAGCACAACGATATGAATGATTTGGAAAGACTCCTCCGGGAAGTCATCTCTCAAGGTCAACCTAGAACTCATCGACCATGGAAGAAGATCTTGGTTGTAGTCGAAGGTTTATACTCCATGGAAGGTACAATGGTCAACTTACCAGGAGTCTTGGCTCTTAAGAAGAAGTACAAGTTCAATCTTTTCGTCGATGAGGCTCATTCTATTGGTGCTATGGGTCCTCACGGTCGTGGAGTATGCGATTACTTTGGAATTGATCCTGCCGAGATTGATATCCTTATGGGTACTCTGACTAAATCTTTCGGTGCTAATGGAGGTTACATCTCTGGCGAAAAACATATCATTGATAAATTAAGGCAAACAAACGCGGCAACCATGTATGGTGAATCACCTACCCCACCAGTCTTGATGCAAATTCTCAGTGCTTTGAAAATCATCTCTGGAGAAATCGCTCCTGGTCAGGGTGAAGAGAGGTTACAACGAATTGCATTCAACTCGAGATATCTCCGATTGGGATTGAAGCGCCTTGGTTTTATCGTTTACGGTCATGATGATTCTCCAATTATCCCAATTGTTTTGTACAACCCCGCCAAAATGCCTGCTTTCTCCCATGAAATGCTTCGAAGAAAGATTTCCGTCGTCATTGTCGGTTATCCCGCCACACCACTTATCTCTTCCCGTGCCCGCTTCTGTGTTTCCGCAGCCCACAACAAGGATGATATGGATCGTATCTTGGCTGCTTGCGACGAAGTTGGAGACGTGCTTCAGCTCAAGTTCTCCACTGGTGTAGCCGGTGGTGCAGAACATTTACCTGATGGTGTCACACCTGAAATGGAAAAGGAATGGCAAAGGGCAAACGGTCTTCAAGGAGTTGTTAAGCCCCCACGCTGGTCGTTGAGAGAAGTCATCGCCAATGGTGTAGCAGATGTCAAAGAACCTTTGCGTTGATGGGTTTTATCCCACGTTATGAATAACTTATGTACATTACGTTCTTGTCCGGTGCTTTTTCTTTTCTGTTAATTCATTTGGCGCGGCATATCGTTAAGATACCCCTTGCCATTGCCTTTTTTGATTTTTTTCTAATCGTTTATACATTTTTCCTCTTCTCTTCTATGATTTGGTTTTTTTCAGATGACCAGTTTTTTATGAGGAATATTTTTGGTGGATGATTGATTTGATTCCACTGATTGATGGTATTGGGGAGTGAGAATAACAAAAACACTCGTTCAGGCGTCTAGAGAAGGACAATGATCTATTACAGATACAAATCCAAATACAGATACAGATCTGCGTTGAGGTTTGTGTTTTGTGGGTGAAAGCTGTGGATGAATGGGATGAAAGAGAACAAAGTGGTCGGGAAATGCGATTACTATAATATTAATAGTTAGATGATTGATGAATGGGTATAGGTGAAATGGATTGGGGTGTATATGATTGGGATGGATGGAAGTCATGGCATAGTGATGGAGGGAAGATGGAAGAAAGAAATGGAGTAGATAGATGAAGAGAAAAGACAAGAAGAGAAGAGAATTGAATTAATGATTGAGAGTTGACGATATATTCATTCTTTTGAAGTTTTCTTTATTTTTCTTTTTACCATATCATGCTTCACTCTTTTTTTGGCAGTGAGGTCAAAATGAATTGACTAATAAATTGACAAGTGATCTTCGGGTTTGATCGACACTAAAAAAAAATCGATCGTCAGGGGAATAATTTTTTATTGAATATTTAATGCAAAAAGCCGTTTTCCGATGGTGAAGTTAAAAATCGATATTTATGTCGATCAATTGTGAATTTATGAATTTGAATTTTAGTTGGCCTGAAAAAATGGGCAGAAATTCAGGTGAAGTGAGAGAAAAAGTCTATGTCGTCATTATATATGTAAGATATGTGTGATGTGGTAGTATGATGAAATACGAAGAGGGAGGCTAGATTGGGTTAGAGGGGAAGGAGTGAGGGGAAGAGGGAAATAGGGAAGGAGGGGGGAGGGGGAAGTTATATTGTATTATTTGGTTCTTTATTGGATTGTTTCATTGGATTACTATTTATTAGTTTACTATTAGGTTATTTTAGATCTGTGATATTCTGATATCTTGTTTTCGATTCCTGCACTGACGGGTGTTTATGGAATTGATAGAGATAGAGTGAAGATTGAAAGATTGAAAGATTAAGGACTATAATCCCATCTCATCGCATTACACCATCTTCACATTGTCCCTCACATACACACAACACCCTCTCCCGCTCTTCTCGCATCCAAACCTCACAAAAAATGACACTCACACAAACCCTCCTGCACCTCACCAATTTCCGCTCTCCCTTCCTCCGCACGCTGGTCCCTGCTGTCGGCGCAGCCTATCTCCTGCAGGCGGCCGTCGCAATCCCGAGTATCGCGGCACAGTCCGAACGCTTCTATGATTTGAGTGGCAGTTTGACCTATTTGAGTGTGACGGCTCTTTCGCTTTACTTGCCGACGGTGAGGGCGAGGGCGGCGGCGGGGGTGCTGGGGAAGGGGAAGGGGGGTGTGGAGGTGAGATTTCCTCTTTTTCTTTCTCTCTTCTTCTTTCTTTGGGGTTTCTTGGGATTATCTGTTGTTCTGGGGGAGGGGGGTTGGTTTGGTGTGTATGAGGGAGGAGAAGCGAGAGGGGAACGGTGGGAAATGGAGGGAAAAGAAGAGTGAATTACCAGGGGATGAATCAAAACTAATCTGGTACGAAAATAGTGGCCGAAACTCCTCGAAGCATTTACCGGAACTGGGGGTGCGAATGCGTTGAATTGGAGACAGGTCGTTTTGAGTGCGGCGGTGGGGATTTGGGCTACGAGACGTATGTTATTCTTCGATTTCTTTTTTTCTCTTTGGTTTGCTGCTCTTCTCTATTTGATGGTTGGGGTAATTCATGAGATGGGTATTACAAGTCGAGATTGTTGGTTCTTTGGGAGAATGTTGTATTGTGTCACGTTACTAACATTGTGAGAAAATAGTTGGTAGTTATCTCTTCAAGAGAATAATGGAGGATGGTCATGATTCTCGCTGTGAGTTTGCTTTTGTACTGCGTTCCTTGGTTATGATATGTGAGAGGCGAGAAAAGAAGTCATATTCCAATTCCGCTCCCTCTCTCTCATACTTATACACATACCTACCTCTCCATTTTCTCCCTCCCGTGCTCCACAACTCCTTCAACACTCTGACTAACACTCTCCCAGTTGACGAAATCAAAAAATCCCCCACCAAATTCTTTGGCGCCTTCTTCGCCCAAGCAACCTGGGTATCCCTTTGCTGTCTCCCCGTCCTCGCCCTTAACTCTCTCCCACACCCTCTTCTCTCCACCCTCCCCACTCTCATGCTAACCGATATCATCGGACTTCTCCTCTTTGCCGGCGGTCTCTCCTTCGAAATCGTCGCCGATCGCCAAAAATCCGCCTGGGTCGCCGCGAAGAAGAGAAAAGAGCATGATGAGGACTTTCTCACCAGTGGTCTGTGGAGTAAAAGTAGACATCCGAATTATTTCGGAGAAGCAACGTTGTGGACTGGAATTGCGGTTTTGAGTGCGGGTGTGCTTACCGGGCGAGTAGGTCAGTTGGGGATGGGCACGAGTGGAGTTTGGGGAAGAGCGTTGGGAGTGGGTATTGCGGGAGTGAGTCCGGCTTTTGTGTGCTTTTTGTTGTTGAAGGTTAGTGGGGTACCGTTGAGTGAGGGGAAGGTATGTTGATCATTTCTTTGGTTGTTTGTTTTTGGTTGTGTGGTGTTGTTAGTGTGATGTGCATCTGGTGGGAAGGGAGACCCGGGGAGAAGATAATGAGATCTCACCTGCTTGCTCAGGTGAAAGAATCTTTTGTGAGAAACGCATCTCTCCCTCCTTATCTATTCTGTCGAAGTACAAGGGAAACTATTCACAGCTTGGAACACTCGCGAGTGCAAGTGCCATGCCTAGAGCTTCAAGCAGGAGATTCTATCTCAAATAATCAAGCCCCTCGATCCCATCCAGAGACTAGAAGCGCTACCAGCTCAAATATCTGGAATGCTCGATATGTTAGACTCAGAAAAAGGAAATCGATAAAGGAGAAGAGGACAAACCTTGCAAGAAAAGAAAAGTAAAAGAAACGTAAACTAACTCGCACCCCGTCCAAAAATTAGTATGACAAGAAATACGGTCATCGAAAAGATTACAAGGAGTGGAAGGAGAATACTCCAATGTTTATTCCGAAGCTTTAGGGGGTTATGTGGCGGATCTGTCTGGGGATCTGCTCTGTTATTCTATGCCTAGGAACTTGATGGGAGGGAAGGAGGTGGAGGGGAAACAGACCGAAGATAGGGAGAGGCGAGGGAGAGTTTTGAACGGGCGAGGAAGGGGGGAGGGAGGGCGTAATTGAATCGATGCTTGTGGCAGAGATGAAGATGAAGATGGCTGAAGTTTGGAGGCAGACATTTTGAAGAGTATGGTTCCTATGACTAGGAAATGGAAGAGATGGGACTGAAAGGTGGAGGGAAGATATACTCTTAGGTTTATATGATATTAAACCACTCAATCACTCACTCACTCACATCTCTATCAAGAAAATAAGAAACACCATCTCATATTATCCCATCCAATCAAGCCCTATCTGATGAAAAAAAAAATCGCATCAAAGTGTATCAATCATATTTTCATTTTCATAATCATTCGTTAAAAGTATGCCTGCCTGCCACCCACCCATCTCCTTCCCTCTCTCATTTCAAACCGTCCTCCCCCTCCCGAACACACATAAAAATAAAAATAAAAGAGCAATCAAATACAACCCATTGAGAAACACACGCAACCAAAGAGGAACAAAAAAAAAGAGTAAAAGAAAAGGAAAACACAAGAAAATAAACCAACTAAGCCCATCCATCCATCCATCCATCCATCCATTCTTTCCACCCCTCCAGCGAGAAAATCTTGTGTATTCATCTATCCATCCATATCCATGCCAATAAACACGTAGTACCTTTCTTCTGGACGAAGAAACGGCGATGAATATGAGGTCTGGATGTAGATAGGATAACAAGAATGATCCAGGAATAGATAGAAGACACTTCCCACTCATCCCCGCAGTGAGAGACCGAATCGATCAATCGAAAAGAAATTAATAAAGAAGCAGGAAGGAATGAAGAAATGCAGGAGCGCTATATGAGGAGGGAGTCAATGCTAGGTGCAAGTACAAGCGCAAATGTCATTATGTAGCAGCCGTAACGTCGTATTTTGGTTCATCTGTCGTTCGTTTCGTCGGTTCATTTCATCATATTCGTAGAGAATTGGATTTCTTTTTTTCTTTCCGCTCTCTCTTCTCGTCTTCGTCTGCGATTCCTTTGTGCAGTTTCGATTCTTTCAATCGACCGGCTCACATTGATAATTCAATCCTAGCGATAGGAAAAGAATTACCAACGTCTGCTAGGTCTCTCGCGTCTTCTATGATCATCCCAGATGATTTCTCTCTCGATGATTCGTTCATCATCGTAGCCACTATCTCTTTCTCTTCTTCGCTCTGCTCGCTCCCAATCATCGCGTTCTTTCTCACGACGTTCAATGCGAATGCGTTCACGTTCGATTTCACGGATGCGATCTTGTCTTTCACGGCGGACGGTTTCGGAGAGGGCAACGAGTTCCTCGACATCTTGCTAGAGGGTTGTTAGTATATTCTCCGAGGAATGTAAGTAAGGCAGGGTGAAAACTTACGTATCTGAGATATTGAAGAATGTAATAGAAGAATTCTGTTTCTTCATAGTCATAACCAAGTTCCTCGATAGCCTCCTTAGCTACCAAGTCCTTAGTGATTTCAGTCCACAAATCACCCATTCTACTTTTTGGTGGACCACGAGGTAATGGGAAGCCGACTTGGCGATCGGAGCTTTCCTCAATACGTTCGTATTCTCTTTCTCTCTCGTATGTTGGTCCACTGGCATGGCTTCGTGGTTTACGACTGCTAGAGTTAGAGATATCGATGTCAATAGTGGTTGACGATTCGCGTGGAGAAGGTGCAGCACTTTGACGCTCACGAATCTCGATGTGCTCAGTCGTACGATTAGGACCTTCTCGCTCACGTTCACGGATCTCAATTCTCTTCTCGACACGTTCAGGTTCTTCTCTCTTGTGCTCACGCTCAGGATTGAACTTGCTTCGTCGTACACCGTTGTATCTCTGCCAAGTGATTTCTTGACTTCCACCACCGACACCATCTAGTTGGATCCTCTCAGTTCCAGGAGGAACATCGATGATTGACCAATCTTTTGTGGCGCCGTTGAATGCTTCACCAATGACAGCTCTTTCTTGAACCTTACGGGCGTAGAAATCAGCTTCATCTTCATCTCGGATATCGAGATTTACTCTCTCCTTATCAGGACGAGCACTCAAACTTCTTCTTCTGCTGAGATCAATACGGGTATCTCTAACACGTAGCTTATCACGCTCTTGCTCATACAAGATGGAATCATCATAATATTCTCTTCGTGGAGGAGGTGATTTAGGCTTTTCGCGACTAGTGGTTTTCGTTTTTGTGATATCAACTTCAGTATTGTTACCGGAACGATAAATGTCGATTTCAGTCTTTTCGGTTTTTGGTGGTGCAGGGGTGTGGGCACGACGGGGAGGTGGGGGTGGACTTGGAGCTGGCGCTCTTTCGAAACCTTATTTATTAATTAGTAAGGGTAAACTATAATCATCGTGGGAATGCTAGTTGAACTTACCGTGATCGATATGACGATGATGTGTAATAATTTCTCGGTGAATGGGTGGTGCTCGAATAATCTCTGGTGGTGGGGTTGGTGGGGGAGATGGTGATGGAGAAGGTTCTCTTTCTCTCTCTCTTTCAACAATTCGGGTGTGAATTCTCTCAACTTGTGGTGGTGGGGAAGGGGTTCTCTCTCTCTCTCTTTCACGCTCAATGATTCTCTCACGAATACGAACTGGAGAAGGAGCTGGAGGAGATGGTGAACGCTCTCTGAATCTTTGTCTTGTCTCTATAACTCGTGCGCGAAGTTGTGGTGGGGGTGACGGAGATCTTGGAGTTTCCTTTTCTCTCTCAACAATTCTTGTTCGGATTCTCTCAGCTGGTGGAGACGGCTCTCGTACTCCAACCTCACTTCTTACGATTCTCTCACGAAATCGTGGAGGAGAGGGAGATCTTGCTCGTCGCACAAGTGGTCCGTCATTAAATGTTTCTCTTTCGCGTTCTCTTACGACCATTTGACCTGGTTCTGATCGCGTGTAATCATCTCGTAAGAAATCCAATGAACGTCTTCGAGGTCTCTCTGGACCTCTTCTGGTACTGAAGTCAATAGTCTCTTCGTGATCACGCTCTCTTACTCGAACTTGAGCTGGTGGTGGAGCTGTCCCTCGATAATAAGTATCACGCTCATCAAATTCCGTCACTCGAGACGGGGCGCCATGTCGAGACATGTTTGGTTGCTTGTGTTGTTGATTGAATGGACGAGATACTTATTGAAAGTGTTTGTTTGTATTCGAAAATGGTGCAGTATTTTAATGATGTCGAGAATACAACAACGTATGTGAGATGTAAATCGGTTAGGTATCTACCCAAAGAGTAGATGGGGTACGTGTTTGGTGATGTGAAACCGAATAAGCCAAGTAAGAGAAAAATCAAAAGAAGAAAAATGACGAGGCTGGAAGATGGACGGGTTTTGTAAAATGGACAATGATGGTGGAGGTGGTGTTAGGTGGTGGTATTGAATGAAGGTAATAGAAATGAATAGATGGGATGACGAGCTACTGGAGGGGCTTGCGTCGGTTGGGCTGATTTGGGTATCTGGAATTGGCTCGTGAATAAAGTTGAAGAGGTGTGCAAGGTGTGTAAGGTGCGCAGGGTGTATGGTGTGTAAGGTTTCGTAAATCCAATCCCAGTCGATTGCCCCGGTGCCCAGCTTGGATGGAGATGTTTTACCGGTGAATAAATGAGATCAATAAGACTTCAAGAGTCAATCAAGTCTTGAATCAAGGTGGGGGGATTGTAGGGGATGGGGACTACGGAAAGGGGGGGAGGTGGTGGTGGTAATATATAATTGGAATGTG